>VZTB01011427.1:511747-522237 GCA_013397245.1 Thryothorus ludovicianus | reverse complement strand
GCCACCTGAGCACACACTGGCTCCCGTTCAGCTGCTGTCAGTACCCCCAGGTCCTTTTCCTCCAGGAAGTTTTCCAGCCACTCTGTCCCAGCCTGTAGCACTGCCTGGGTTTGATGTGACTCAAGGGCAGGACCCAGCACCTGCCCTTGCTGAACCTCTCATAAATGGCCTCAGCCATCAATCCAGCCTGTCCTGATCCTTCTGCAGATGCTTCCTACCCTCCAGCCGATCAACACTCCTGCCCAATATGTTGTCAGCCACAAACTTTCTGAGGGTGCACTCCACCCCCTCATCCATACCCTTGATAAAGGGCTTGTCCCACTACTGAGTTCTGGGGACACCACTGTGATCTGTCACCAGCTGGATGTAACTCCATCCACCACCCCTCTCTGTGCCTGGCCAGCCAGTCCATTTTTACCCAGTGATGCATCTGCCTATGTGAGCCATGAGCAGTCAGTTTTTCCAGGAGAATGCTATGGGAAACAATGGAAAAGGCCTAAAATCTAGGTAGAAAACATTCACAGCCTTTCCCTCATCCAGTAAGCAGGTCACCTTGTCATACAGAGAGATCAGGTTGGTCAAATAGGACTTGCCTTTTCATAAACCCATGCTGGCTGGGTCTGATCATGAGGTTGCCCCATACATGCCATGTGATGGCATTCAAGATGAATGCCTTAAATTTATACTTTTTAACCTTAAACTTGCACACACAATGCAAACAATACTTACTATATAAAGAAAATAGCTTACCTAATGAAATCAGCTAAAATCCAAAATCTAAACACAAAGTCAAGTCAACCATAAACAGCAGGTATAACACCCATGTAAATTTTATTTCTTATATTTACCAATCTTCTATACTTTAACTAATATAAAATACATCACCTTTGAAAACATAATGCAAAGTTAACATTTTTTATTATAAGGGATTATCTTCAGGGTCAAGAGTTACACTCTGAATACAAATTTCATATGATCTTAAAAAGAAAAAATAAATCTGCTGCATCTTTATCTACTAGTCACATGACAATGTGAAGTTTACATCATTCAAGGATTATCAAGATAGGTGTGTGTTTAATTATTAGTCGGTAACCATTCAAAGCCCTAGTTATTCATTCATCCTCCTTTATTCCACATGCAGAACTAGAGACTCTCAGAACAAAAATTCCCACTTCACTGACTCGAACCCTGATCAAGTGAGTAAGATGTAGAATTAAAACTAAGATACAAAGTTCTTAATAAATGCAGGTCTAATTTACTTTTATTTCTGTGAATTTCAGAACGTTGTTGTGCTCTCATGGTTCAAATCCAAGAATAGACCATTTCATTGGCTGTAGTGTAGAACCAGCTGCCACAACATTTTCTTTACCCACAAATCAGCCACTGAAGTTAGCAATACCTAACAAGCACACTTTAGTTTTTAATCACAGAACCATAACATATACAGAGCTGGAAGGGACCCACATGGATCACTGAGTCCAACTCCTGGCCCTGCACAGAACACACCAAGAATCTCACTATGTGCTGTCCAAACACTTCTTGAATGCTGTCAGGCTTGGTGCTGTGACCACTTCCCTGGGGAGCATGTTCCAGTGCTCAACCATCCTCTGTGTGAAGCATCTTTCCCAGACAGTAAATGCAGTCCAACTACAGGAATCTAGGAAATTCCTGATGATCTATGGCAGCAGTACCAGCATAGGTAAAGAAAGCCCATGTGGTGAAGTGAACAGTCCCTCTTGGCTTTTATTCCCATGTATGTACATGCATGCATACATACACTTCTACTGTGCATAGTCAATAGACTTGGACTAAAATTCAGACATATCTATTCCAATCTTGCACAGTATTGGGGTTTATTTGCTTATAATTGGTGACAGACATTTCCTTTTAGATTTCCTACCAAATGTCATTTGGTAGATCACAATGTGTACAGGGCGGCAGACACTCGTGGTTACCAGTAACTTGCAGAAAGGCATTTCAAATTAAGGTTCAAATGGGCAGAGGGAAACAAAAATTCAGCTTTAATCTTGCCTTATCATTGTCATTCCCTCTAGACCTAGAGCCATTCCACCATCAAGATGCAGCTGCATCACTAGAAAGGGGCAGCTAACTCAACTCAATGTCAGAACTTTTCAATTTGAGAGGTCACAAGTCAATTCTCCTCAAGAGACCAGGTCAGCTTAGGACACAGGAAGTTTGTGGGTTTATTTGTTTAGTGTTTTATCACAGTATTAATAAAATAACTAGTCTTTCAAGGACTGTTGTAATTTATACATGCCTATGGGTGCAGTAATGCCTAGCCCAGTTTGGGGCAGTCAGATGATCTGTGACCAGCTGTCATGGACACCAGAGGTTACAGCAGGGTGTTGAACTTGGAGCTCCTGCTCTAAGACATTCCACTTCAGAAACACTGAAGAAGATGGATGGCACAGCTAGAGCTCTGAAAGGAAGTTATGAAAGAAAATATCCAGCATGGAATAGAAACTTTCTCTCACTTATGCAAGATGACAGATACCACTTAGATTTTTTTTAATTTGTTTACCTGTACAGGCAATTAGAAAGTCTACTTGCATTTCATTTTCACTTCACTGCTGTCTTTTACCTGTGACTTCAAGTCCCTGTAACACAACTGTGGCAGGGACTTTGAGAGGAACTGATAGTTTCTGAGGCCTCAGCCTCAGAAAAAGGTGGATGTCACATGAAGGTAAAAATACATTGAAACACTCTGTTAAGTTAGTGAAACTACAGAAATGTATCTCAAGCTATGGAAAAGAGGTTAGTATACCAATAGGGACTACATGGAAAGTCACAGTATCTAGTGGCTGCTATAAACAGGCATAGCAATAAATCGTGATAAACCCATTACTAGCTACTAAAACAAAATTCTGGAATTGACACTGCTTTCAGTTCCTTCAAAACTAAGCAAAATGAACAAGAATAAAATTGGCATGGCCGTAACATTTCACCAAGCAAAATTCTTAACTGTAGACAGAAATCAGTCTCAAGTGAAATGTCAGTTTATTTATTGCTGTTAATTCAGAATACATTGCAATGATGAAATGATTGCAAAATGTAATGCAGGACTTTGAAAAATAAATTCTTTCACACTAAAAAAATGAAACTGCTACCCAACCTTAACTTACTCTGAAGTCAACCTGAATAATAATTTTCAGAGTTGTCTGGTCAAGGTGACTAAGAAACATTAGCTGAAATACCATATTAGCAATTTGGAGACTTGCTGGCAACTTGAGTATTTTTTTTAATGAAATACTATAGATGGTATACTGAGCACAGCAGAAAGAGTGTCAGTTTAATGTAACATACTGCTACAGATATATTTCTTTGAAAAGTAAATTGAATGGTTGCGAAAAATGAGAAATCTTTGACCACATTTTCCTCTCAGTATCAAATACATTTCTTTCACCATTTTTACCACTTGGGTTCAAAACAAGATCTACTGAAGCTCCTCTTCATCTTCTTCATCTTCCAATATATTCAGATGTCATCTGAAACTTCGTCGTTGTTCTTGTTGTTTTGTGTAAGACCTATATATGTAAAACTCAACCTGCCTATACATCAAAAATTCTCATTTACCCCACTTACTCATGAGATTCAACTTGCCTCCCAGTCATTCCATGCAGTGCACAGTTTCTAAAATGTTCATCTCAGTGGCTGCCAGCTTTCAATAACTGTAAAGACAGTCCTCTTGAATGATCAAGCTTCTCATCAACAATTTTACAATATTCTTCTTGTTTGCATCTTTATCATTGCATACCATTATACAATAAAGGAAGGAAACGAAGGAAACTGAGTAAAAATCCCTGTAGAAGTCTGTCTTCCACTGCTACTACAGACACAGGGGCCAACACAATCTACATCAATACCTAATGCTGTGTCTTTACTCGTAGTGTATTTGCCCTCCCTTGCCCACATTTCTTTTCTAGTGAGCAGTTATGTGGTGTGTAGCTGCCTACTGTGGTCAAACCACAACACCACCCTACAATTATTTCTGTTGCATCTGGTCTACTCACAGCTTTAAAACACAGAAGTATGTGCTTGACGTGCACAAAAATCAGGTAAACAAAATGCTGAAACATACTCCGTAAAAAAACAAAATAAAAAAGAGTAAAAAAAAAAATAAGGAAGACTTTCAGACTATTCAATGCCTGTTAAGCTCTATACTGAAGGTGTCTCCTCTTAAACTCACTGGTTTAAGTCCTTGTCATCCACTTTCTATCCATGCATTGTTTTTTCTCAAGCTCATATGGCTTGACCTAGGCCAATCCGTTACTTCTGGAAGAGGACAGTATAAGTCTGAAGCTTTTAAGCATAACAGAAAGTGCAAGATTATCCCAAGTATAACTGAAAGCTAATTAAAAACACTGGCAAAAGCCTGACTATCTGTATTAGATGGTATCTAACATGCTTAGGGACTAAATGATAATTAACAGCAGCTCTAAGACTAAGCACTCCAGTCAACATACAAAAATTATAGCATGAGTCTAACAAGACACTTTTATCCCAATCTGGGTAAGCTGTACAAGTCGTAGAATGATGTTCACTCAGCCCACATTTGCCCTCTTCTCAGATAAAATTATTCACAGTGGAAATTATAACCATGACTGATCATACACTATTACTGTAAATTAATGTAAAAATCTAGTCTCCCCCAACAGCAATGAAACAGCAACAGTTCTAACGCTCTAATTCCTGGCATATGTCAGTTTTGAATACTTGAATATTGACTTATAGAGAGAACTATGTATGTTTCATCTAATACACAAGAATTTTGACAGCTTATCAAAAAATCACTAAAGACCAGAACAGAAATGTTTAACATAACAAAAAACAAATTAGGACTTTCTCAACCACCGAGGCTTCAGAGTGCACAGGAGTGCAGTAAAGTAACACAGCATCTCAGCAGTATTTGCAACAGCTGACAGCACCACTTGGTCATTCTGTACGTGTACCTCAATCCATCCCAGTTGTACAAAATGTCTAAGTGGAGCTCTGTGTTCTGTGACAGCAGCTGCTACTGCCTTTTGCTCCTCCCGACTCAGTTTTGTAAGGACTGAACCTTGTGAATTTGTAGGTAATGACAGCATGATTGCACCAAATATATGTCTGACATGATCACCATCACCACCTATAGCTATTAAGAGTTAAGAGTAACTTGTATCTGCCCAATCAATGTGTGCTTCATTTCTTCTCAGGTACTTAATGCCCCACATTTCACCCCACAGAATGTACTTAAGGGTCAAGATAAAAGTTATAAGAGACAAAAGACTGGACAGCTTTTCCACCTCTGTAAACTGAAGTTTGACACTATCTTGAAGGTGTGTCAAATCAGTCATCAACTTCACTGGTCAAAGGTGGGAACCAAAAGCAATCAGCAAGCTGCTTGGGTCCACATACGTTTCTGAAAAATGTGTATTATGAAAGGGACCATAAGCAGCTGGCAATCAGCTGAAAATGCAGCAGGCACATCCTGCCTTATACTTATCTCATTCTATCTATCCCATAAAATCTCTTTCCAATTCCCTGACTTGCAGTGGAGCCTCAACTATCATCCTGCACCTAAATCAAGCAATTTGCAAATCAAGACTCATGGGAAATATAATGAGTAAAAGTTGGGACTATAGTACAAATCCAAAAAACAAAATAGCCTTCTACTAGGAGAAACTAACCCTGATTACAGAAGGTACTCTCGTGAGAAAGGGACCAAGTGTACAGTATTTACACTGCCTTACACTTTTTACATAAATCTGTAAAGGAACAAATTTTTAGTTTGAAAAGAGAACTGCCTGAAACAAACTTAAAGTAATAAACCAAGTACCCACACAAAATTTGGAAGGGCATTTCACGATGATGTTTTTTTCCAGAAAATTGTGAAGTAAATTCACAAACAAAAGGTGTTGTTCATAAAACATCTTCATTTAATTCTCACTGGCAGCTACCTTTGAAAAGTACACTTGAAAAAAATTCAACAAGTCCTAACTGTAATGCACACACTTCAACAATCTAAAAATGGTAAGTTTTTTTATTCCTTTGGTTTTATTTCTTAAGGCATCAACTACTGACTGAAAGCTTTAAATGTGTTTTATGCACAATGAACATACACCACTCATATTTGGAAGAAACCTTTCCACTGAATGGGACATGAATTCCCTCTTATTACAGGAAGTCAGTAACTTCCTGCCTGTTGTGCTTTCCTCTGCTTGCACTCACTCACCATTCTTTCACTCAGCCACAAAAATTAAACTCACAGGTATCCAGATTTTTGCATACTTGAAAAATAAAAGAATTCTTCAAAATTATCTGCTACATATTTTCATGAAGCAGTAAAACTGGCAGAAACAGTCAGTGTAAGTTTTACATACAAATGTGAAACTACACTGAAAATCTACAGCTCAAAGGAGCTCAAATCTTTGTCCCATTAGCCTAGACTTCTCAATGCATTGTACATAAAGGTTATGGGGTATAATAAACTTTAAAGGTATTGTCACAAGAAGCACCAGGTTAAGAAGAACCAAATTATATAGATATGTGTAAGAATTGCCCAGTTACACAGCTAATTTGAATTTATTAACTTCTCCTCAAAATATGTCCCTTTATTAACATCATAAGCCTAAGTGTAAGTAATGTGAATTCAAAATAAGTCAGGTCCAGAAGATAAGAAACACCATGCTACTATCTCATGAATAACTGAAAAACAATCAAGGCTCACACCTACTTTTTTAAAATATGTGGTGCCGACAAAAGTAACAGGCTGTATATTCTGCAGGTGCCCAAGTGACTGCTCTGAAAGCATAGGTAAGTTTTATAGGAAGCAGGGCATACAAAGCAAACATTATTAGCAGAGAGCCACTCATCTCACTAAATAAATTAATAACACCATTACCATTCCCAGTACAATCATCAAGTAGCTTATCAGATATACATTAAGAGAAGTACACTAAATGTTTACTTCCATTTGTCCCATAAGCATTAGATCTATTCTCCCAGAAACCCAGAATTGGTTTGGGTTGGAAGGGATCCTAAAGATCATTTAGTTCCAATCCCTCCTGCCCTGAGCATGGACACCTTTCACTAGACCAGGCTGCTCAGGGCCCCACCCAGCCTGATGTGGAATACATCGATGAAGGGAACATCCACAACTTCTCCAGGCAACCTGCTCCAGTGTCTCACCATCCTCATAGCAGAGAATTTCTTCCAAATACCTAATCTAAAGCTACCCTACAACAGTTGGAAGCTATCACCCTTGTCCCATTCAGTGCACACCCTTGTACAAAAAGCCCTCTCCAGCTTTCTTGCAGGCCCTCTTTGGGTCCTGGAAAGCTGCTCTAAGGCCTCCCTGGTGTGTTCCCCTCTCCAGGCAGAACAGCCCCAACTCTCTGAGCCTGTCTTCACAAGAGAGGTGCTCCAGCTCTCTGCATCATCTTCGTGGTCCTCCTCTGAATTTGCTGAGGTCACAGTTGTATTTTGCTCAGAGTAGGTATAGCTGGTTCTCTATTATGTCTAATCCTTCACTCTACTTATCAAACTTTTTTTACACTGCTTGCTATTTAACATGTTTAAATTAATTTTCATTTCTCCCATTTAACCAAAGGCATTTAAAATTTAAGATTTATTCAATATTTTACAATGCAGTCCTGTATTTAGCAATGATGAGATAGTATAAAATCTGGGCTTACTGAAGCTTTTCTTTTGAGTTGTTTGGCCTTGAATAAGTCACTTTCCTCTCACTGAAAATTATTAATGGTATTTTCATTTATAGATTAAAGGCTCTACAAAACTACTAAACAATAATCATGAATAATCCAGATAAAGTTTAGTTAATAAGAAGGTACAAGAAATCAAAGTATCAACTTGACACTGGATCCTCTTATTCAGTTTTATACTGCAAGCAAGCATGCTGATATAAGCATGATAATGAAATAAACATGAAACATACCACCTGAGGCTTGAAAGTCTCTAGTTTTAAAAGAGGTCCAACTTAAATGGGAAAGGTCAGTGGGAACACTGACAAAAACTTTTAAAGTAGAGATGATAAAAAAAGTAGTAACTTCTAAATAGAATAACATTAATTTTGAAAGAGAATCTGTTGGGGAAGATCTGAAAATACAACTACTACAGTTTTCAACACTGCAGCTTGTCAGACTTCAATCAGTAAAATATAGGCAGATCTTTCACCAGATATAAATGTTTCATTACTCTGAACAATGACAGGCAGGAAAAAAAAATGGGCTGAGGAAAGAGTGCACTTATCCACATAATACTGGATGCAGGAGCCACTGGTCACATCCACCACTGCTAATGGAAATTATCAGGACCCAGAATACAGCCACCTTCATTGACACTATGTGAAATAAATGAAGCTAAAAAAATATAACGAAATGGCCAGCATGCTGGCAAATCAAGCTGCTTGTTGACACATCTAAAGCACAGCAGATAAGAAATTATTATCAGTGTTGCTCAAGTAACGACTGAGCATGAAGCTACTCCTTAAGAATTGAGGAAAGCGTGCTGAGCATGACACTGGGAAGGTAGATTATAAACACAGAATTGTAAAATTTGTAAAATAACTACATATTACCATGGATAATGAAAACATCCGCCTATATAAAATTAACTATTGACAAGAAAATTATCATGGCTAACAAACTCAGGGTCAGCATTGTAAACCCTTATAAACTGACAAGAATTTGAGGAGCTCAGTGGTATGGCAGTTAATCCGCAATTGAGTTGTTTTTTGTAACTTCATTTAAAACATCTGCTGTTGGCCACTAAGTCACAAAACCATGGCCTGGATGAAAATTCATCTGATAACAGGTACAATTCTTACACTAATATTACAGTGAAGTCTAGATGCCAAAAATTTACTTCTACAGTTCCAGAAATATTCTTTAAAACGTCCAAAAATTTCCATCCCTTCCCTAAATTCAAGTCCATTCTCCATGTGTATCACACAACCATACTTCTTCCCAAGAAAAAGAAAAGGCCAAAGGCCCACTTGTATAAAACCAAGAGATTACGTGAAAATAACATTAATTATGAAGCAGGCACAATCCAGGTTGCAGGAAACATAATTCAGACATTCATTACCTGATAATTCAGACATGAAGGATCCTGGCTGTATGTGGGCCTAAGGGTTAAATACAACTCACCCAGAAGGTGGTGATAATAGAGGTCTGTTACAGACCATCAGCTCAAACCAGGGAACAGTAGGATTTTTATTTTTTTTTTGTAAGCCCTATTTTTAATGTGCTAAAAGAAAAAAAAAGGTCAAACTCAAGTATTTAATACTGAAACCTAGTATCTCAGGACCTTAAGCTGTCAACAGTAAAAACATCAGCTTTTAAAAAATTATTAACAGCACTCACCATAAACAGAGAAATTATCATATATTCCATTATGATAGTGACAATGACAAAGTCAATGGAGTAGACACTGGAGTAAACACTAAGAATTATTGATCATGATCAAATTACATAACCAGATAGAGATGAGTACGTTTTCTATAAACATACAATGTACAACAATGCTCATATTCCTGAGTTTTTGAACTTTCAAAAGCTAAAAAGTGTTATGAACAAAATTAATTGGAAAGAAAAATCTTTGACAGAAAAACATGAAAACAGAAACTTCCCTAATGGCTTTTATCTTTGGTCAGGCAATTCTACAGCTAGCAAAAGGATGAATTTTGTACAGTTTTGGCTACAGCTCAGCCTAGTTTCTCAAAACCTGATTTAAAAAAAAAAAAAAAAAGTGCGTTAAAAAAATAAGCAGGAACAACAACTTAGAACAGGGGAGGCTGGATCACCATCAATATACACTACTGTTGTAGAGTGTAGAAAGTGAGAGACACAAAACATCCACCCATGACACTGCTAAGGGTGTTGGTAACAAACACTACCTCAACAATAACAGAGGCCCATAACTAGACAGAGGTGGCACAAGCGTTAAAAATTGTAAGGACAGATCAAAAATAGTCAATAAATACTTTCATTCTATAGTTGGAAAGATTCAAAATGGTATAATTGTATCACATTATATTGATTTTCCTTCCAACTCATTTGTTAAGCAGATGTTCCAGATCAGATGTTAAAAAACATTGTGAGAAAAAAACATTTTAAATCAGCATACTTGTTAAACTTATCTCAGAGTCCTAGAGTAGCCAGCCCAGCAAATCTTTGCTCTGCTGATGCTCTTTTAAAACTATGTATTTTAAAATCTGTATGTGTCTTTAAATGTTAGGGACAGCCACCATGCAGGGAGTGAAAACACAGTGTCAAAGGGACGAATCAAGTTTAAGGCAGTCTGATATGATAGAGAATTCAGATGAGATAACAAGAACTAAGGAAAGACAGATGCATTCAAATGTATTCAAACAATAATTGCATGCCTTATTTTTAAATAGTGGCAAAGATGAATCACTGAAACAAGTCATCCAGAAAAGTAAATGGTAGATTCTGGGTGTCTTGAAACAC
>VZTB01011427.1:490296-507718 GCA_013397245.1 Thryothorus ludovicianus | reverse complement strand
TCCCGCCGCGCAGGCGCCCGAGCCCGCGGCCGGCCGGCGCCTGCTCCTTGCTCCTGCTCCGTGCTCCCGGTGCCCGCTGCCTGTGCCCGCCGGGGCTGCGGCGCGCCGCTGGAAGGGCGAGGGCGAGCGTGGGGCTGCCCTCGCGGCTTGGCCGGCGGCCCCTTCTCGGCACCCGTGCTGGGCAGCAGCAGAAGGGCGCTGGGGTTGTTTGAGATCGGGAGGGTTTGTGTCTGTTCGGGGCCTTTCGGCCTCTTGAGGAAGCCCGATCTGTTTGTATTTACATAAAGCGTGCGTAGAGTGTAGTTTCCAGCCACTCAGTGCGTGGTGAGGGGTGGGCGGAAGGGGCTTAAAAGCAAGGGTAGTTTAAAGTGAGTCCGTGACATCGCTCCTCGGGAGCGGCTGGCCGGGTTCAGAGCGCCTGGGAAACGTCCTGGTGGAAGGAGCCAGGTGCTCGGCCCGAGCTGTGGGCGGCCGGAGGTGGGAGCTGCCCGCCGGGGATATCGCCAGCCCCGGCCGTGGGGTCCCTGAGCGCGGCCCTGGGCCCGGCAGCCGCTCCCCGGGACAAACGCCGCGCTTCCCCGGGCACACGATTGAGATCGGCCAGAAAGGTCTCTTAGTTAAGTTTCGGGAAATCCGGTGCACCTGCCGTTTGCTTGGCATCAGCTCTTCATTTAAAATCACGAAGCAATGTGAACAGAGGAGCCCCAAGTATTGAAGAGTTCATTTTTCTTGCAAAAACAGCCTGCAAGGGGTGCATTTATGCAGCGTTTGAAGGTGTCCTGAAGAGACTTGTAACTTACTTTTTTCCTTGTGACCATTTTACAGTTTCTCATTGTGTGTGGCAATGCACTACGTATGCAAGCTTTTATTTGGGGACACCAGTGCAGGACAGAAAGGGGAAACTACAGACGTACTATATTATAGATGGTAGCTGAAGCAGAAGTATTCTTTGAACCTGAGTCTTGAAAAAATAAGCCTAAAACTGGCATGTTTGACTATCAGAACATGCTTCAAGGTAACTTAGGAAGAGAGATGATCAATCTGAGATACACCTTGAAGTGAAATGGGAATAAAACTTTTTAAGTTTAATAAAAATTGCATGATGAATGTATGGTATCTAATCTCTGAAAATATGTCGTCTAATTCCCTTGATTCCCAGAAGAGAACTTTTTTGCTTTTTGGGTGATTTCAGGGCAAGATAATCAGCCTGTCTATGTGGTTTTGCCAAAGACACTTAGAGAGGAAATCTTAACTCCAAGTCAGTCTACAGATGTTTTTGATTCCCAGATGTTTGATTAAGAAAAGAGAGACCAAAGTAGGTTCCGGCCTGCTGATGATAGTGTTTCACAGCCATACATATACATTTTTTTGCTACATCAGATTGTTTAAAGTAGAAAGAGCCATTTAAAGTTAAATTGTTGGTAGATTTAAAATTAAAAAGCTCAGGACAAAAACCAAATGAAGACATGAGAATTTCCTTGCATGTCCCTATATTCATTAATTTTAAGCACATAGTCACATAGTTTCATTTTCTGTTTGCAATAAAGATTTTCTGTTTGTCTCTCCTTATATTTATTTTGTGTTAGAGCAGATCTTGATATTAAAAAAGCCAAGCAGTCAGGCATAAAATTTTTTCTAGTAATACCAGGTTTTGAATACCTTGAACAGCTCAGGGATGAAAATACGATTTTGTTTGACACAGGGCATAGCATTTGATTTAGAAATAATACAGCCATCTACAGTCAGCCTGTATATATCACAATGACCCGTCCACTATAAATGCATGGAAGTTCCTATTTTCTGCTTTTGCAATACAGTGCATATTAGATAAGAACATATGCAAAAGTAGCATGTGTTTGGGAGATGAAATGGCAATGTGAAGATTTATATAGCACATTATGTGCTGAAGATATGGATATAGATATAGACAGGGATCATTAGGTAAAATTTGTATTGAAAGTATCAAGACCTTTTCTTTATAAGCCTGCAGATTTGTGTTACTGTTTAAAAAAGGGGAAGTGTGCACCTGCCTTTGGCACATATTCCCACTGAGTCCTCAAGTTTGCGAGGCAATTGCGAGTTGTCTAAATAATTACTGGAATAATTATATGAGCATAGGATATCTAATTGTGTGTGCACTTAGGGGATGTCTTAAAAGATTTGGCCCTCTTAGTATTCCCAATATGAAAATTTTCCTATGGAAAACAAAAGCTGGAACAAAAGGCAGCAGGAAAAACAACAGCAGAATCTGCCAAAAGTAGTTATTCTTGTTTCATTGTCAATCAATTGTTAGGCTAATCATAACATTTAGAATGCCATTTTAAGCAAGAATGGAGGCTACACCCCTAAATGAAAACATTGTAAAGAAATTAATCCCTTCTACTTATGCACCAATAAAGAGAAAAATAAATTCAAAGTATTACGAATTTCTGTATATTGAAGATTATTAAGGGTTAAGGTCGATCTACTTAGTTTATGTTCACAATACATCCTACTACAGAGTCACTAGTAGAGGTGTGTAAACTTCATACAGGTAAAGAAAACAATGTTTCCTGTATTAGGTGTTCATTGAAATATTCTTGAGGTTATAAATATTTTTAAAATTTTAATTGGCTTTACCTTGGAATTATGAAAAATCTTTTTTTATATTTAGTTTTCAGTAGCATTCATTTAAGTAGTCTGATCTGTAATCTGGCTAGGTTTTATACACACATCTCATGAGGAAACAGTATACACAGCAAAAAATGCATATATTGCTTGCTAGCATTTTAGTTCCTGATCCTTGGGAGGGAAGAGGGTAGCCCAGCTTCATTATCAGCTATAGAATAAAGCCATTACATGCATATGAACTAGTGAGGGGGATTTCATATAGTTTGAAAAAGGATAGATTTGGCAAGTGAATAAAATATAAAGCAAAATTTCTTGACTTTTGCTCTTAGTTAACTCATGCAAACAGTATAAAAATGCACGCAGATTTTTAATATATATTTATGTGAATTATATGCAAAGCACTTTATCGAATATATGTGCATGCATGAGTGTGTGCATATACAAATATATAAATAGCTGTACACATATTAGTTGTATTTCAAATTCTTATAGCATCTTGTTTGTATTTCATATTTGATCTGTAATCCAGGAAATTTTGAAATCTCAGGAATCTTAAGAAAATCTCAAGGAAATTTTTATGAATGCAGCTTCTCCTGTGAGTCAAATAAAATTCCACTCCTCCATCAACTGAATTCCCGTAGAGAAACTCGGAAATATTTGTGGAGTACTTCTGACATTTCTGGACCCTTCAATGAGACGTATTCTGTACTCAGCCAATAAGAAAAAAGTTATATTGATTTTGAACTTGATGAATTTTCTTCCAGTAGGATCTCCTAGACACCATTGTCAGCTTCCAGTTTCCATTGTAACAATTCACTTAAGCACATTCAAGTTCTGCTTTTGTACATTATTTAAAAATATTTACCAAACATAAGCAGAATAATTAGTTACAAGTTTGGTCCAGTCCTTTTCATTCTCCACTTGAGCCTTTTTGTGCAAAAAAGTAACCTTATTTTTCCTCTGATTTATAATAAGATTTGGCCATAGACATTTACTCCATAACTTCAATGGGTCTTAAGTAATTTTAAAATCCTTGGGTTTGTGTAGCTTATGTGAGCTCTTTGTGAACCTGTATGTCAAGTGATACAATTCAGTGTAAATCTCCTCTTGTTAATTACACTTCCCAAATACTTACTGCAACATACTGTGTCTTCTTCCAGTAGAGAACCAAACATCTCATGCTTTCTCAGTAAAATGTCTAGCTTGACATACTGCCAGTTGTGTCAAACAATGAAATGCATCGTGTAAGTTTGACAGAGGCATGACTTACTGTGTTCTGAAAAAGTTTAAAGGAATCAAGGAAAGTTGAGTGAGTGTCCTGGTTTAGGGCAAATTTGGGAGATGGGAAGAAAGGAAAACAAACAAACCTCTAAATGAACCACCCCTCCCTTTAGCTGAATCGGGATAGGAAAAAAATTTCCTTGGTAGAAAGTGGAAAAAGTTGTTTATTTAACAGATAAACCACTCCCCAGCCCAACAAACGAAGGAACAACCCTGAACAACAAAAACCTCTCGCCGCTCTGCAGAGATGCCAGAAAGTCTCTCTCGTAGCTGTAGCTCGGTTTAGCTGCTGTCGGTTCCTCTGGTGGAAAGGCCGGGCCCAGGCCAGGCCCGGTGGCCAAAGGCTGAGCTCCTGGTGCCCTTTTGGGTGTTTAGTCCAGAGCAGGAAAAAAAAAGTTCAAGAAAAGGACAAAAACGCAGTTCGGAGAACTTCTCTGCCTCGGCTAGCAAAAAAACTAACAAAAAGCAAAGGAGAGCTCTCTTGTGCTGTCCACACCCTGCTAAAAGCACAGGCTGTGTGAGTCCGAAAAAAACTGCAGACCCTTATCTTTATGTTTTGAAAACAACTGCCTCAGGAATTCCAGTGTGTCTTCTTCACTCTCAGATCCAATTTTTAAAGGTACAACACTTATTTCTGAGCGAAACAGATGAATGGGGATACAATTTATCATCAACCCAGGACAGTGAGCAAGAGCAAAAAAGACTGATGAACTACTGTTGGAAAGAATAAAAGGAATCCTGTACTCCAGACTAGCTCAATTAAAATTTGACACATGTGGGACTTCCTCTGAAACATGTCAAAAAACCAACGTGATTTTGTAACACACAGTGTCCCAGCACAGAATCATATCAGCATAATGTGTTGTACCACGTAGCTGTTGGACCAGAGCACAGAGAGATGGAGAAACTGGATAGAGCGGAGCCATGCTATACACAGAGTTAATGGAGAAGGGCAAAAAGAAAATAAACTGGATATTCAGAAAAAGTTCTTTCTAAGAACATCAAAAATTAAACCATGATTCCTGTGAATATGAGTGACCAGGGCAACATTTTTGCATGTTGTACCTTTGGTCCCAACTCAAGCAAAACCATCTATTGACACTTAAGTTCCATTGATTTCAGCAGAGCTTAAGTGCTTTCCTGAATCGAGGCTAATTAAGTGCATCACATACAAATACTTGTGTGCATAAATTGTTTACAGGATTGGGGCTTTAGGGCTTGTCTAAACAGAGACACTCAGGAAAATTAATCCAAATTAACTAAAGGTATGAATTTAAAGTGGATTAGTTAAACCACATTAAACCCCAGTGTGGACTGGGGTTTAATGTGGTTTAACTAATCCACTTTAAATTCACTGTTTTAATTACTTTGGATTAACTTTCCTGAGTGTCCCTGTCTAGGCAAACCCTTGGCGTATTGAATAAAGTCCCCAAATGAGTCAAAATTAAAGTAGACCCCAATCTATATAAATAACAATTCTGCATTGGCAGGGGATGAAATCTTCAATTTTTACAATTCCATTGACTGTACCACCAGTGTGCTGAAGAACAGCAGCAATGAGATCAAGTATCAGTCTTGAACATGACAACGGAACTAAGCCGTGAAACTCCACGCTGTGTAGGAAAGGCTGGTCTGAGAAGAAAATCAGAATAAAAAACCAAGTTTTCTAATCAGTCTTGTGTATTTCAGCAATATTAAATTGCAATTTAAAAATAGAGATCAGATTTCTTTCCACTTAAGTTGGCAAGACCAATGAAGGTACTGTGGCTGCCAATACAGTCTGTGATGGCTAGCAGGGAACCCAAAGCTGGCAAAAGAAATAAGACAAGCCTTATTTATGTAAATAAGAAACCATTTGTATTTAATAATAAGCTATTACTTCTGATTAGCCACTTACATATGATATATAAATAAAGCACTCAAATAGCAGTTGATATTATTACTTTGATAAATGAACATTTGTGTTCTTTTGAAAACTACAGTCTGATTCCCAGGGTAGCATTTGTTTGGAGTTCTGCTGGAAGTGATGAGACTTTATTAGACTTCAAATTGGGGGTCAGCACAGCAACCATAATCTTCAGGTGCATTAAAAATTAAATGAGGGGGAAAACATGGAATTGCAGCTATGCAAATTAACTGAGTGTGGAGAGAATTTTTTTTAGTAAGTAGACAAATAAATAAATAAATAATAAACCATTGATAACTACTCAATTTGGCATGAAATATCAGACATTCATGGCCAGACACCCAGCTGGTGTAAGTGGGCAGATGGTCCTATCTTTACTTAGAAATGATAAGTTAGGGGAAAATTTTGTTTGATTTTTTTTTTTTTTAATTTAAGCAAAATCTGTTCCTCTGCTGAAAGTGACAATTCTTTAAATAAAAATATTGTTGAAAAAGGTTAGTCTTTTTGTATTCAAGTTGTGCAATTTAATTTTGATATTTAAAACTTGAAACTTGCTATGAGGCTAATACTATTTTACTTTACCCTGATGAAAGTGCTTGCAACCTGACTGCTTTCCAGCCATGGTAAGATACATGTGCATGAGGCTGTCACAGCCAAACTTCCATAAAATAAAAAAATTGCCTATGATTAAAATAACCTTTACCCCTTATCGTAATATGTGCTCAGTGCTTGGTAACCAGTGATGCTCACTCAAAGGGCAATTTCTAAGAATTGTCTCTTTTGCCCATTTATTTGAAAATACTGCCAAGCAGTTTGATATTATGACAGAGACCCTGTGGTTCCGGTAGACATTTCCTGCTGCCCCCGCTCCCTGCAGAGCTTCATGGCCCTCTCTGATCAGAGCCTTCTCCTGCAGTGGCACAGGTCTCTTCCCCAGCTGCTGACACTTGGTGAAGGAGAGGGGCTGAACCTAGTGAATTGGAGAAGGAAGCAAAGCAGGAAGATGAGAGAGAAAGAAAACAGCATTGAGGGCTGGATGGGTGGGTGACAGCAGAGTGCCTGCCTGATCTCCAAAAACTGAGAAGAGTAGCAAATTGAAAGTTTGAGTAACTTTACCTCAGTCAGCTTTTTTATTCTTGTTCTGCTGACCAAGTGCTTCAGCTAGCTTTTTTCCTCAGTCCCTTCCGACATCCGACTCTAATATTTTTTTTTTCTAAAATTAACCCCAAACCTTAAAGCTGTTGTTCTTAAACACTATTATTCTGTGCCAATAATTATTTTATACTGTCCTTTCAGTAGCCTATAATTAAGCATGTTCCCAGCTGTTCAGTTCTTGATGCAGAAGATTCCCTCAGCTTGCATTGATCAGAATAATGGCCTGTGAAACTGTTGCTTGTGTGCAGGTACAGTCTTAGATAGAAGTTAGGCAGAAGGTTGCAGAAAAAAAAAGTAAAAGAGCGTGTTCATTTTCACTTTGATCTATATATTTCCAGAATTTATTTAATAAAAGAATATCCCCATGGACAGGTGAAAAAATGCACATTGACTTTTGTTTATGCTGAAAATGATTGCTCCCCTGGTAAGTAGAAAAGGTAGTTCTAATCCATGCCCTATTTTGGAGAATTCTAATTTAGTGCCTGAAGGAGTTTTAGGGCAGGAGCACCTCTTTCATTACACTGACTCCCACTTGTTTTTTGCAACAATTAAGTGTAAGCCCTACAGCAGCACAACTGTTAAGATTTTTATGGCTCTTAAAAGGGACACTGATAATATGAAATGAGTGAAATATACACTGAATAGTATCAATTGTTTATGGCACATTTTCCATCTTATAGCATTGAAAATGTGGTTTAAATTTTTGTTTTTCCCTGATACAGTGTTTGTGTCAACAACAGTAGAGTAATTGCCCTCTAGCTCTGCAAAATGTACACAGGATCCTCTGTGCTTGAGCACATTCTCTTCTCTGGTGATCTGATGTAGCAGCATGCTTCTTCACCAGAGGAGTGTCCTAGAAAAGGAAGGAACTCCCTCTCTGAGGTGTTTTCAAAATAATATTACCTTTTATTGCCACGATTTCTATTCAAAGGTTTCACTAAAGCTTTAAATGTGTCAATGAATATTTAGATTAGCTCTAAAAAATATTTTTCAGTCACAGAGTCAAGTGTGGGGGGATGAATTTAGGGGTTCACAGCCACAAAGTCAATCAAAAACAAAGAACGCTTCTGCTGAATTTATCATATCTGTTAACCTCATTATGATAGTGATTGTCTGGGGTGCATTTCAGTGTAATAACCAGTGAGAGATTGGGAAGGGATGAAGCAACTGTTTCCTCTAGAACACTTTATGCAATGCTGCCAGGGGAAGACAGTCTTATTTCTGTCCTCTCTGTAATTTTTCTTTTCCCTCAGAGTGGACCGAGGCAACTGGCCCTATTCCTCTCTGAGTAAACATGTGTAGCTTTTAAAGCGAGCCAGAGAAGACAGTTAAAAAAATTCACCTTGCCAGTATGAAGGCAACTGAAGACAATTACTGTAATTCCTCTCTGTACTTCTACTCTTTTACAACAGCTTTTTATATTTCCTGTTGATCTTAGGTAGTTTCTGCAGGAGTGAAACTACACAGAAAATCTTGACAGCACTTGTCTACACATGTTGGGGACAGGACACAAGCAAGGGATAAACTGAAGAATATAAACCTGGTTGTACTCTTTTTTGCCTTGGCTCTAAGTGGTAACAATTTTGAAGTAGTGAATTAAAATGCTAGTGTCTTTCCCAAATCTGATAGATAAAAGCTTCTTCAATATCTAGAATTCTAAATACAATTAATTTTTTGGTTTTTCTTTTTTTTTTTTTTTTTCATTATTTAAAAAAGGGAATGTCTGAGAATATGCAAGGATCCGCAGTGAAGAACAGAAAAGGAAAGACAGATTCTGGATTTTTTAGGAAAATGAATGATGTACAAATTTGCTAGGGCTTCTCTGCAATTTCAGTCATGGGAACACTTGATGTCTAGAACCATCTCTGAACAAGGAGAATGAAACTTTAGCAATGGTATATTTTTTCTCAAGTGTTATTTAAGCTATGATTTTGATCAATACTGATGAGAACAAACCTAAACCAGCCCTCCAATTTTATACTTAGTCTCATATGGGCTTAGGAAAAGGAAAATGGCTTTCAACTACCATTTTGTCCACTAAAATCAGGAATCAGCTAGGAAAATGAAGGGCAACTTCTCTCTCAAATAGTGTGCTTTGTCTTTCCTTTAATTCTTTTCCTTCCCTTTTCTCTGTCCAAAATACCAGGTTGGTGTAGATTCCTCATACTTCAGTATGACAGAATTCTTTCATGAAAAAATATTGGTGTGAATAATCTTTGTGAAAAAAAACACATTCTTTTCTCAGCCATCAGGTAGCTAGCCTCTTGATTCGTGTAACATTGCCAATCACTTTCCCATCATCACAAAACATTCCAAATTTTATGGATCATAAATTTGTACTATAAAAAGATGCCCAGGTAAATGAAACATATCCCCTGAGCACATACACACGTGATTTTCTTTTAAAAAAATTCTAATATATTTGGTTTTTTATAAAAGTATAAAGAAGACAAGTCTCTTTTTTGCTCTGCTATTCCTTTCTGGATGCACGTGTTCATGGAAACCATTTAAAATGAAAATTTTCTTGAGATCATAAGAAGTCAAAGCAATAAACATTTTTAAAATATCTCTCGGTAAGAAAAATTGTCTTCTGCCCTTAGTTAAACACTGACTTCAAACCCACGATTTCTGCATTGAGTTTTATTAGCAGGCAGTAAGCAAATTTGATGGGCCTGATCCTGCATTGCTGACACCATGCTGGATGAGGCAGAAATAAAACAGCACACTGGAAATTAGATTAAAGGCCACGTCTGCAACTGTTATTGAAATCCAATAATTCCAACTGCAGTCTTACAAGCAGTTAGTAGAGTCCCCATGGTGCTAAATTATCATAAATCTTGAGGGTATCTACTATTGTGCCAACTGTCCAATGAGATGCAACTATCCCTGCTGAAGGAGTTGGAAACCAAAAGCTGTTCTCCCATCGAAGGGCAGACTTTCTTCAGGAGGGGCTGAGACCTAAATAAAGAACTGATAATGTCTTCTATTACCTCCTGTAATCCCTTTCCCTATCTTTACTGAGTCTACACACACACACACACACACACACACACACGCGCACACACAAAACCAAATCAAACAACTCAGGACATTGAGTTTCTCTTGCAAAAAGTACAAGTATCAATCTGTAACATTAGCAATCAATGTCAGATTGTTCAAAGACTACATAAAGGACTTTTTTAGCTAGACAAGTGTAAGTATAGACCTTTTAGTTACAACCCATCTCCAGACAATATCCGTTCCTATCCTAATCTTGTACCCTATTGCTTTTGACGTCCCCAAGCACAAGGTTTTTTCAAGAAAAATAGAAAGAGAAGGAAAGAACTGAAAGGTTTTTAATTCATACAATGTGCTTAATTCTCCGTGCTTATCAATTTCATCCTAGGCAGAAGAACGTAGTTTAGTTGGAGTGAGTTGTGTATAACATCAAGGGTCATGCAGAGACCAAATGTCCTGTTCTCATCATAAATCATTATATGAGCTGAAACAAAATTTTTTAAAGTGCCATGAGTGAGAGGTAGTTGAGTTAAAAGGAAGGCACCTGAACATTGATATTCCTTCAGTGTCACTGTTTCTGAATACCAAATGCTAGGTGAACAAACTTATTCACCAAGTCTGTTCTTTCTAATGAAACAGATTCAGTTAGAACAATTTGAAAATAACCAAATTAAATTAATCTTTGTAGGACCAGCCCATCTTTGCCTGTGGTATCAGGAAAAAAAGACATGAACAAAACAGTCTTCACATACTGAGGTCACTGTAGGATTGGCTACTAAATTCAGCAGAGGTGGTTTTACTGGTAAATAAGGACAAATTCTTTGTGAGAGCTCAGAGACTATCCCATCTGATAAATGTTTCTTTGAAACAAAGTTTGAGTTTCAAGACTCAATTCAAAGTGAGGTTTTGGTCTCAAGACCTGCCTCTTCAAGACACTGTTTCAAACATACCTATACACCCTTGCCAATTTTGCTGGTCATACAGTCTCTCAGTGGCTACTGCAGCTACCACTTAGGGGAGCAGAAAATATTCTGGGCAGAAATAGTGCTAATGTTAGATACCCTATGAGTGTTCTGTGGTAGGAGTCTTTTTTTATTGAAGCCATCAGATCATTATGAATATTTTCTTGCTACCTTTCTTTTTTCTGCTGACTAAACATTTTGATATTGTCACAAATGAGAAAATTCAACAATCCCAAAGACCTTGTTTTCTGTTTCAAAAAAGGAATTATTTCAGTAATATGATAGGGGCTATTTAACTTAATTCGAAAGAAAACTAGAAGATCTGTGGCTTGAAGAGCCCAAGTGCTTCAAATACAGCATTAAAAAAATCTAATGGGCAACCGTATTTGCCTAGTGTCACTGAGGTCTAACTGTTCCCCATGTCTTTTGGACCATAGCCAATCTCTTTTTTTCCTGTGTTAAGCAAAAGATAGATAACATTCAATTTCTTCATTTTCAGTGCCTAATTTTGGATATCATCTTCAGAAGTTCCAGATTTATGTAGTCTCATAACGTGCCCTGGAGATATCACATATCTAATTCTTCTTGTTCATTATCACCCCTTGTTTTGTATAAATTGCTGTTATGTTGAAATTTCTTTTCCCCTTTTATTAAGGCAGTTAACCATTTACCAGTTTTATATGAATTATCATAGAAAAATTTATTTGGTCTATAAAAATAATTGGCTTCTTTAACAGCAATATTATTCAATAGTGCCTTAATCTGTAGCAATTCTACATAAGCTTTTTACTATGGGATTTTTGATGTTCTAATTTTTTATTGTTATCTTTGCTAATAGCTCCAATTATTCTTGCCTTTGGCATTTCCTAATTTCATGAAATACACCTAAAATCCAGCTTCTAAAAATTACTTTGAAAGCCTTCAGTACACTATGATATGAAGCAGAGACCAAATTAAAATTTATATATTCCTAGATTTTCCTTTTAATGGCTATTAGAAATTCTTTATCCTTAAGTAATAGAGTATTGAATCTCCAATGCAAACCACTTTTATTCTCCTCTATATGAATTATCTCTATTATTTCACTGGTATGTGATCAGATGAAAAGAATCTATGCACTTTAATTCTCAATTTACTCCCAAACAGGTTTGTTTGTTTTTTTTTCCATGAAAAAAATACCATGTCTCATGCAAGACTGATTTTCCACAGAAAAGGTGTCTGAACTTGCTTCATTGGGGTCAGTAGAGCTACTCAAAGGTTCAGAAAATAAAGCTGCTTATCTTTGTGTTTATAAATTTGAGTCTTAAAAGAATTTATTTCATTTATATTTTTAACTAGAAAGTACCAACCTTCTATTCAACTACTTTCAGATAAACTTAATTAAATTTTCTTGCTGATTTACTATTGCACATGCATAAGACAAACTGTCACCTTTTTTTTTATATTGAAATTAGGAGTCAACTCCTTCAGAACTATAGTATTTCTGAAAGCACACTGAAGCCATGAAGCTTAGGTCTCATGATGACAACAACGTCCTGAGATAATTGGAGTTCTTCACTGTATCTCCAAATGAAGGATACTATAACTGGAATTTACTCTGTTTTTAGAAGAAATGTTGTACTTGTCCATTTATATATGTTTTAAATAAAGGAAATGAGAATCCACCCCTCTTTTGTATGAAATAGATTTGTGCGATGAGTGCACTTATAATCAGTTGCAGATGAGTAAGATGCTTCTCTCTCCATATAAAGCACCTCTGTGAAATTAAGCTAAGGTGAAATGTAAACTATTATCATATTTTCTCATTTCATTTGGTATTTTTACCACACAATTTGGTTGTTTGAGTTACTAGTATAGAAACTTTGTTCTCCTGTTCTTTTGATGGCAGAATTAGGTTCATAGCAAGAATCCATATTATTGCAAATATCAAAGCAGAGTGAGATGAACATGGACAAATAAGCTGTGTATGATAAAATACAGCCCCTCGAGGATTAAGGCATTGTTCATTTCAAAGGCTGCTTTGTAATATAGGACTTGGTCATTCTGATGTAAGTTTCACATTTAAAGGTAAACTAACAAAGTGTTTGTTTTAATCAACCTGTCCTGTGTAATCTGGTGGAAAAATAAACATCAGTTAAAAGGCTATCAGACTGATAAAATGACTTACCTTAAATGTTAATTTGAAAAAAAACCCACTTCTTTCATTGTCATTGATTTGATTGAACTGCTGTTTCTCAGAGCAACTAAGAAGGAAGTTTTCCCAATCTGTTTAAAGCTCTTTTGTCTTTTGGGTTTGTTTTTAAGGGGTTTTTGTTTTGCTGGTTTTTTTTTGAGTTTTTGTTGTTGATTTGTATATTTGGTTGGTTGGTTGGTTTTTTTCTGGTGTTTACTGCCTCTCAACAGTGTCTTTGTGGCTGGAGGATAGCAGTTATAACAATACGATGCAAGTATTTTTCCACAGATAGCTGCTTGGATCTTGGATATTGTTTTGAAATTTCTGGGATAAATGTGTCACCCTCCCCTTTCCAAGAGCCATAATTGACAGAAAAGGAGAAGAATCCTTATGGATAGTTTTTGCTATAGTGGTACAGAGATGTGTAGGGCTGCTCTGTGGTCCGGTAGTGCTTCTAGTCCTTTTTTGCTTTGTGCAGTATTTAAGGCTCCTTTCTCTGGAGTTTTATACAGACTATAATGCATATAAAAATTTAGAAAATAGCCATGAGTTAAAGGAAACTAAACTCTGCACAAATTAATATACTGCTATCAACTTCTGTAGTTGTATTATTTAGCTGTGTTATTACATGCTGCCTATAAGCTCTGCTTGTGGAACAGGAACACTTTGTTGGAGTGAAAATATAAGGGAAGATAAAAATATAAGATAAAGAAAAATGCCACAAAATTACAATTAAGTTGAGTTGGTGGTATGTACAGGTATGTACATGCTTGCTTGTTTTGGACAAAGTCACAAAAAGAAATGTAAAATATTTTAATAACTTTGGGGGAGTCAGGTTCCAGCTCTCTGTGAGGAAATCTAGGTACAGCCTCTTGTAAAGTTTTGAAAGCCACGGTCCTCCTTTGTCTAGAATCAATGCAAAGTAATAATATGTGTAAAAAATAAAGTGAATGAACAGTGACAGGGTTGACAATAAAGTGTTCAATGTCGTTACTTCATCTGCAAGCACACCCATTTGTGATAGCAGTACAGGGTGACTACCCTGGAGTAAGCACAGCATATATAGGGTACATTTTCCATACTTAAAAGTTATACTTATTCGAGCTTGTCTTTTTGTGGCTAGGTGCTATTCCATAGACTGTCTTCAGCTCTTAAGTGCTGGTGCACTGTGTCTGTGATTTATTGTTCTCATAATCAGTAATATGTCTCTTATGTATATGCTTTCTTATTCTTAGCTATTGTCTCTGATGGTCATATTAAAAAAATCTTTTCATGGTTTTGTAGCTTGTGCAGCAAGTCTGCATTTTACTTTTTTTATGCTCAAAAATGTTTCTCTATGTAATTTTCTTAGAACTTGAAATTGATCTCCATGAGAGGTAGAATGACCTAAAAAAACCATAGCATCTACTGAAATGTCGAGAGTTCAGAGAGTGGAGAGAGAGAGGGGAAAGCTAATTTGCTGGCGTGGATTTCCCATACTTGTTGAAAGCTACTAGTCAATGTTTAGCCAGCAGCCCATGAGCCCCTCCTCTCCAGGCAGCATCTCTTTTCCCATTTAACTGTTATGGCTTCTTTTAGGTTATGTATGTTCACCATGTTTGAATAGAATTCTGCCTCATTTGCTAAGCAGGAGAAACCCCTCATTGTACATCCATTTGCTGTCTTGCAGTCAGGTGGTTGCAGGGGTTAACTGAGGGATCTTCAGAGCTGAGCCACAATCTGCCTATTTTGCCTTACTGAGTTATTTGTGAAAGTTTCCCCCCATTCTGAGATGCAGCTCAGTAAACCAGCAAGTCAGGGATGTGGAGTTTGTCCCTTCACACACAAAATGTCGTCATAAGCAAAGGGCTGCATTTTGGGTGTCCAGAAGGCATAAGTGCCATTGCTTTTACTGCATGGAGGAAAAGGCTCCCTTTCCAAGACTGAAGCTTCCTCACTCACTGCAGCACCAATTGGTTTCTGCTTGCAGAACAAACTCACTTAGTGCTGATGGGGATATTGGGTGGAGTTTGTGCTGCTCTGTTTCAGAAGAGGTTTTTGGTGCATTTTTTCATTCTTCTCCTGTTTACACTCTGAGGGGTGGTATGGCTCAGCTTCCCTCTGTTCCATGCACTGTGGTGTGTAATTAACAAGCAACATGCCTTTCATACAAAGGAAAAGCAATAGGTGGACTACATGGCAATTTTCTAGTATGCAACTGTGTTTCCAGAGCTGTGCACATTGCTGCTGACACCTTTACAAATATAATAGCATGAATTTAACACACCAACAGAAATGCAGGGAAAAGGCAAAACCATGCTGGTTTCTTCTGTGCTAGAAAAACAACAAATTAAAATGTTTGGCAAACAGAGGATGAAATTCATAGGGAAAACACTTGTACTTCCAAGATTCTCAGGGTACATCAAGCAATAAACTTTTAGAATTTGTTACAACTTTGTGATCTCATTGTTATTTTTATCCTTCTGTCTTCTTCCCCATCTCACTCCATTAAGCTTGCTTTTAAAGTTATCAATAAAAAGTACTCCATGTATGAGGAATGGTTACAGAGTGTTCCTTTTGTGTCCAAAACATGTTGCTTAATTGCATGAAATCACATTAAGTTATTGGGAACTTTAATAAGGTCTTCAAGCAATCTTACAAAAACATTTCTTCAAAAATGATCAAGTTTACCTCTGAGCTTTAGTGTTTAAAGGGCAAAGTTGAAATTCTGTGAGTAGGTATGTAAATTTGAATTTTATGAATGATGAACTTATTATGGTTAGTGTGATGTGTGTTAAGCATCTGCTAGCAAGTGTTACAATTTGCCTATTTTGGCAGTATGGAGCCACACATTTTCTTTACCTCTCTGGAACATAGGTAGCAAATTTTCTGCTTATGAACAGAGGAACATACTCACTAGAAATGGAAGATAAGACCAATCCATTTATCTGTATCATGGGATTAATGAGCTAGGAAACCACCTCCCACTGCCAACTAGATGGCATTAGTACAACTGTAGACAACAGAGAACAACTCCCCAAAAGATAGACTCTTTTCAAATAAACCGTAGTTAATTTTTAGCTTTTCTCTTTACTCATATGAGTAGTTTCACTGATTACTGGCATGAGGAAGATGGCCTGGGTTTGGCCCAATTAAGAGATGTTGTTTCTTAAAATTCCAACAATAACATTCCTACACATTATTCTACAGAGCTCTTGCCTCAGGGCCGAATCTTGTCATCCTTCCACACACAGCATTTCCACTGAAGTCAGGATCAAGAAAATTATAAACCATACAGCATAAAAAGATATGCTGGGTTTATTTGGCACTGGAAAGCTCTGTCTACAGACTTTTGGGTGCCATTCCATGATTTTGACAGAAAAAAATGCGAAGCAGGGGAAGGTTAATGTATGAGTATTATCAAAATTTTAGTAAAGAGTACATAGTTCTGGTAGAAGTCAACCAGTGTTGACCTGTAAATACTGGAAAGCTCCCCCTGAAATGAAACTGTTCTTTGATGATTAATATCCATTCTTTTCTCATGACCTTATCCTCACCTCTTTGAGCCTGGCCAAGGAGTGTGGATGGGCAAGGAGCAGTGGATGTTTACAATCAACTGCACTTTGCAAGAAAGAAGTCTACTAGTGCTTCTTTCATAAATGTCCCCAGCCAGTTTCTCAAACTTTTGTCATCTTTGAGTTGCACTTGCCAAACGTGCTCCAGGATGAAGCTGCCCTGAAAACCTTTAGCTTAAATGTGACTAGATACTGTGTCTGCTTTGCATAAGACTCCTTTACTTTTAGTCTCATGATATGTTACCAGACACCTGGATGAAGAAGAGATTGATCTTGACCTGCAGGCCTTCAGTGGCTGTGAATTGTCAGAGAAATTCTTTCTCCCTGTCTGACCTCTGAGGTGTCATGTGTGTCATCAATGTACTTGCAAGGATTGCTTTGACTTTTCCAAGTTCCTTTCAGAAATTGCTAAATCAAAGGCAACATGGTTATTTCTTCCAGCCTTTTCTTGGAGTATGAAGCCTGAGGAAAAGTATAGGTGAATTTGAAGGATGAGAAATCACTTCATAACAGTTTTGACTTATTTCTATGAGGATCAAAAAAATTCTAGGGTTTTAAATATGCTAAATAATCTTAGAAGTGTCTAAATAGTTTCGATTTTCCTATTCTCTCAGTGGTTAGAAGTTTTTGAAATTCCTTTTTAGTTTCATTCTCATTATCTCTTCTGTTTTATTTTTATTTTACATGTTAAAAAAAAATGTATGGCAAACAATGCCTCAAGCATTGCATCACGGTTAGGAACCAGGTTTCTAAGTGCCCCAGTTAATATAATGTATAATGTTGC
>VZTB01011427.1:403167-490278 GCA_013397245.1 Thryothorus ludovicianus | reverse complement strand
TGTTGCATTCAGCAGCAACTCATCTGATTGAAATTATTTGACTGGAATTAAACTATTGCTACTAAAATTTATGTAAAACTAATGAAAAATTTATTGGTTTATAAAATCCTTGCTTTTATCCAGGACTAACAATTCCTATGCAACACTAGTGATCCTCCCACAAATAGTTGAGAGAAAATAAAATATAAGGGAGTTCATCAGTTCATATTCCCTGAGATCCTCACAGTTACTCTTCTTTGTGATCCAGTCTTTTAACTTTTTCATTACTTTAATCTTAAAAAATAGATTTTTAATTAAATTCAGAGCTATTATTCCCCTTTAGGGGAGGTGGGAAAAACAAATGCAACTCTGCTGAAGGACCTCTGAGCATAACACTTTCCCTCTCTTTACAGTTCATTTTGGCATTTTTATATATCTTCTGCTAATAAAATGTAATGATTTTCATCTTTTACTTTGACATCTGAGTCTGTATCTTTTATCTGTTGTTTACAGTGTTTCAGCCCATAAATAAATCATATGACAAAATAAATTACTTAATCTTGTGTTTTATTTGGAAACACATTAAAGCCTAGCTTTGGTGGGAAAAAAAATCATTTTACACCTTACAATTGCTTATATACTTTTATGACTTTTGTGTCACGTTCAAATACTATCAAGGTGTCATATCAATACCAATTGTTCACAAGAGCCCCATTTTAAACCTTTCAAGTTTTCTGATAGAGTTTGATAGGAATACTTTGAAATGAAAGTACATCTGTCTTTGACAAATGGCATTTTCAGATCTGAGTGGGTTTTTTTTTTAATATGTTGTTATAGTGCATTACAAAAGCAATTTTAATCCCCAGAACTTTCTTCAAATCAGTATACATGTGATTACAATGAAGTCCGTTTATCCAGTCCCCTGCATCCAAGGCTGTTTGTTGTCATCATCTGTTTTTTCCATCCACTATAAATTCACTAATTCTGCTGATTCCCTAAGTTGTTCTTTTGTATTTTTGACATCTGTGTAACTAGTAAAATAAACTGTACTGTACTGAATTTCAGACTATTTTTATTCTCAATTTCTTTTAGACACATTTTGTTTCTGCAATGAGAAATAAATGATAAATATTTTCTCTACTGTTGTGAAAGAAAAAAAAGTTTGTAACCTAAGTGCATTTATCAAGTCTTTACCTGGTCAAAGAAAATTAAATCAAATCCTAAATAGTTACTTGCATGTCTCTTCTAGAAGCTTCTTTTCTTCACTAATGCCTCCCACAAAACTATCTTTCACATAGACAGTGTGCCCTCTTTTCTTAGGTTAATTACTGAAATATGATGTGGTTTGGTTTCATTCTTAGTAATTTCCAGATTCTATTCCAGGACATTTGGGAAAGAGCCCAAGAGCTTAGCATGTTTTCCTTTTTTCATGGTAAAATTGTGCAAATATGCATTAGAGTGTGAAAACAAACAGTCTAATACATTTTTGCAAAGCTCTTTATGTTTACTGTTTATTGCAGATACCAGATACTAATTAAAATGCGCTAACAAAAGCCAAGATATAAAGAACAAAGATATAACGAAGCCTCATCTCTTAAAAATACTTGTGATTAATCCCAGAGGACATTGTGTCATACGTCATTATTATAAAATCCAAGAAAGTTAACTCCATCTTTGGAAAAGATATAGTGCCAAGCGCTGTATCCAATCCATGGAAAAATAATCATATTATGGTCATGTTTTCTAAGGAATAATCTTTTCAGATCCTATAATGGCATTCAGCTACAGCCCCTGTTGTTTATGATTCCTTGCGCTTCTCCGTGAAAACTTCTTGAATAGGTTTTTAAACATGTTGAAATGCTTCTTCCTCTTGCTGACATTTGCCTGTAAGTAGATCTCTGTCATTATTAAAAGGAGGTGATTTAAATTTGATCCCAGAATTCATCCTTAAACAAGAAATTAACTTAATATGCTTGTTATTTTAAATGTGTGGAAACAAGTTACAGATTGATTTTAATTCTGTTCAAGCAAAGATCAAGCTTTTAGAGATCACATTATGAATTCACTTCAGGTGAAATAAACTGCTGGTCCAGCAACTGATGCTTGCAACAAAGTAGAATTTCTGTGGTCCTGTTACACTCTGGATCTGGAGATTAGAGCATTCATGCAAAGTAATTCTGTTTTCCTGTACACTGAGGTACCGAAGCATAGAAACTGGGAACATGCAGGGATTAGGCATATTAACAAACAGAGACTGATCAATCTGTTCACAAACTGTGAATTCACTGTCCAGAAACTCAAGTGGATGTCAGCCACCCACGCAATGGACTGCAGTGGTGGTGTAGAATCTGAACAACTCTCTACAAAATAACTGGCACCATCATCTCTCCCTGTTACTTCCCGTGTAAATAGGGCACCAGGGATTTGAGAAAGAGATTGTTCTGTAAATTTGTCAGGCCTGTAAGGGATGATGAACTCAGCACATGCTGAAGATTCCTCTTCATCTGGTGGGAGGCAGAGGGTAGCACTGGTGGAGATAGACAGTTCCTTTTGTTTAGGAAGGGGATCTTACACCTCCTCTTTGTATTTCCCTGAAACAGGGAAGAGGGAAATAGAGAGAGGTCAACAATGGAAAATAAGTTTTGTAAAAGACTTGACTCATTACTGGTCAATCAGAGGATCACAATATCCCTCTGCGAAGCTCAGTTTGTTCTTGGTTAGGCTGGTTGCCTAGTCACTGTCCAAAAGCTTTCATGTGATTTTGTTTCTTCAGAAAAATTGAAGGTTACTGGGGCATAATTTTGCTGCTCAGGACAACACATGAGACTGGCTGGTCTTCTGGATCTTCTCTGTGTCTGAATATTTCCATTTTCTCAGATTTTACACTTCCTACTTTTCATTCCAGCACCTCAAGGAAAAAATTTTCAACATGCTGTTTTTGAAAACATTTTAGGCAGTGTTGTTCTTTACCCATCCATATATCAAATTCTTCTGGTACATGGGATTGTTCCTTTCATACAGCAGCTGGTATCAATTAACACAAAGTTATTTGAAATCCTGAAAAAGTTGTACCACAAACTCTGCTTGGTTTGTGTTTAGATTGTTTCATAAATTAAAAAATACGCAACCTTCTGAAAACAGGAATCTAACCCAAATGGGCACATTTTCCTCCCTCATTTTGTTTTGTTTTTGTAAGTAGCTAATATAACATTATTTTATCTTAAATATATATTTGAGAAAATATGATTCATATTTCTGTCATTCCCAATTGTTCCTCAAACAACCACAAACCCTTTCAGGTGTTGCATGGAAAGGACCACACTGAAAGATTAACATTGTCCCATCTCTTGAGATTCCCTCCAGGGCCCACAAGGAGAGACAGGCTCTCTGGGGCCAGGAAACCGCTGAATGAACTCTCTAGGGATGTAGTGTTCTACCCATTAACTATAAAGGCAGTTTAGGCAAATTTGACTCGAATTAAAGTCAACCCTTGAGAATACTACTTTCAGCTATGTTAGTCTAAGGGAAAATTTATTTGCTCTTTAGATAGGAAGCTTATAAAATCTGCAGGGCTACTTTTGAATGAAACAGAATATTTTCTACTGTAAAATTAATTCTCTGTGACAGGGAGTGTATATGAGAAATATTTGCTAATAATGGTAGACTAGCATTTAACTCCTCAACTGAAGTTATGGAGAGATTAAGAAGATATTTAGGAGAATAAAGATTTTTCATCAGTACTGAAACTGATGAATCAGTTTCAAAATCCTTGAAATCCATTTGATAGCTCATCAGCTAGGGTAGGTTCAGACACCTTGTGTCTGAGAAAGGTTCAGGTGGTGCTCTTTTATTTGAACTGCTTTCTCTGTAATAGAGGCTCCTGCAAACTATTGTCATTAGTGTATCTCAAAGGCATAGATCAGAAGCCTGAGCCTATCCCTGGCCTTGCAGCAGACATCTTCCCTTTTAATGCAGTGTAGTTTGTCAAATAAACTATATGTGGTGTCTTTCTGTAATGGGAGTATGTAAACATTCTTTTCCAATCCCAGATACATCCATTTCAGTATTTGTAGAAAGAGAAACAGGTACAATCAGGAAACTGAAATAAAACAAAGGTTTTAATTCTTTATTGTTCACCAGGTGCAACTGAATTTACAATATGAAAAAAAGATATTTGCTTTTTTCTCTGTTTAAGAAAGCCTCAGACGTGATTATTTTTTCTCCTATTTGCTTGTATCTCAAAACTTCTGGGATAAAGTAAAACAGATACAGAACTTGCATATTTTTTTTCCTTGATGGAAATCATAGGGTAAAAAAGGAGTGAGGGCTTTTAAACTCCAGTGTAGATGTAAAGAGTTCATACCTCCTCCTTCTCACTCTCTCTTCCCACTTCCCATTTACAGGTACACTTTGAACCTGAAGAATTAACACCTTTATTTTTTGCTACTGAAGATTGCCTTCTTCCTGAACTTGGTGGCTACTCACCCAAAGTGTGGACATAAACAGGAGGCTGCTATTTGACACAGTGTGTAACTATGCCGTGGTAACAGAGCTGTATTGTTACATTTGAAATGTGGGCTAGCATCGGTGATATTTGTCATGTGAAAAGCCATACTGTGTTCCACGAGTGGCCCCTGAACACAACTGTTGTTTGGCAATAAGGGTGAGTTCAGTGGATGCTGCTCCTGTGCTATGAAACACTGATCAGCAAATTCCGTCAGAGGAAGTCAGCACCTTGTGAGAGTGTAAAGCCCTGGAAAGAGCTTGGCATTCAAGTGCCGTTGAATAGTCTGTTGATAGGAACACACTAACAGTTTAATTTGGACCTGATAAAATCCTACCAAGTTTGTTTTTTTGTCTTCTCTTGTATGTGCCCTTTTTGGTCTTGCTAATAAAAATAAGAAAAGAAAACTGTAAAGAAAAAAGTACCTTACAAAAGTACGTGCTTGGACTGACTCAGGCACAATTAAGCTAGAACACGCTAGTCTTAACCTACTGAGCTGTGTGTGGGTGTAACAGCATGAACAGAATTTGACACTCTCTACTGCCCGATACCACTGAAATATCTATGCAGAGTGATAAGCAGATAACAGATTGTCAGCCTTTTAGCTGAATTTCCTATTTTTGTTGNTTCCTCCCCCCCCCCCCTTGTTCTTCACCCTTTCCCTCTCCTTTGAGATATCCTAAATCCTTGCTGGAACCCTGCCAAATCTTTCGCCGCCTGTGTCATTCATCTCTTTACATCCTTTCATTTTTTAGGCTTTGTCTCCTGCCATCCTTCTCACCAGAGATCCAGCTTCTTCTCTGCGTGCAGGGATCACGTAGGGCATACGTCCCCTCTTTCTCTCAGCTTTCCTGGGAGCTCAACACATTGCCTCTGTGACACTTGTATCCTATGCTAGTCTGGGAAATGAGACTCCAGATTGAGACCACCCCCATGTCAGGTGCCCAGCTAATGCTCTGCATAATGCGTTCTACATTCACTTACAGGATGCTGATGGAGAGCTAAGTAGCCTTCAAAAATGCTTAGGAGATGTAACATTTCACAGGGACCTTGCTTAAAACATATGGTCCTTACCTTAGGGCCAACTAAGAGAGGCACAAGATTACTAATTTGTTTACATGTATCTATTCACTTTTTTGGCTTCATTGGACAAATTAATACTCCTATGAAGAGACATAAAAAGGTGCTGAAGAGGGCTAAGTTGTCCCTTTGTAACCATACAGAATAGCCCTGGAAGTTGGTTAAGTGGAGGATTATATGTATCTGTTCTAGAAGACAATTTAGCCTGCCCAATGCTGGGATGGTAATTTGCAACTTTAACCAGTTTGGAGAGCAAGAAAATTTGAAAACTATGGTAAGGGCCAGATAAACTTCTCCATTTCCAAAAAGGGACAAATAAGAAGAAATGTTCCTTCCCTAATGCATAATTTCTCCTTTTCTAGTGTGAAATATAGTAAATTACTCCAAACACAAACTAATCATCAAGAAGGCAACAATACTGTTAATGGTTTAAGCATGGTACTCAGTCTGAGTTTACTCTGCCTTATGGAAATATCAAAGTCATTTTGATTATGCTCAGAGGTTTAATATAGCTATTAGAACAACAGCTACTCCATTGGTGTTACACCACTAGATTTGTTAAGTTGATTCAACACTAGAACTATGACTCTTATTCTTCCACTTGCATTTTTGAATTTGTTTTTGTTTAAGTTTGAGTAATTGAAGTCTTGTGGGAAGTAAAGTCATTGTTCATCTGCTTATTTCAATCTGTGCTGGGAAAGCCAATTTTCTCTTGTTAAATTATATTTCTAATGTTCAACAGGGATAGTTGCAGATACTTGCTGTCATGCCTTGCTTTCTCTGAAATACATCTTAGCTGACTCTCCAAGCTGTCTTATCACCCCCTGATGTTTCAGCAGCAGGATGATTCATTCAGAATGGTCTTACCCCATTTCTGGCATCTCAAATCTGTGAACTGAGATCATCTGAGAGGGATCTGAAAATGGTATTCTGTAATGTGGCTAATGCAGAACTATTATCTAAACACAACAACGAGACCAGGCCAGATTTTTTTTTTTTTTAATGAGCTTTCTGCCTTGAAGCTGAAATCCCACATGCATGTCCCCACTTCCTTAGGTGCCACATCTTCCACACTTGTGTTGCTTGTGGCTCCTCAGATGCCTTTATAGGCTAAGAACAACCCTTGACTATAGTGGTGAGAAGGGCAAATCTTGGTGTAAGTACTCTGTTAGAATAAATGACACTTCCTACATGTTGACAAGGAAGAAAAAAAAAAGGAAACAAAAATATTCTGCCAACCAGAACACTATTTCTTTGATAGAACAGTGCAGCTTGCAATACTTGGGAACTCTGTTTAAAAAACAGTTTCTGAGTATCTGATAATTTTACATAAGTGCTTCGAGACTAGAGTCTTTTTGGAAATATATTTTATCAACTATCATATAAATGTAACCACTTAAAAAATAGGCAAGGGCAATGTAATTATAGACTATCATACCATAAACCAATACAAACTTTTTCTCTTCTCTGAACATTCTGAGAGAATTGAGAACAAATCTGTGGTCCACATTTAATGAAAGAATAGAGCAGCTTTAATGAATGATGAAAAGATGATCTAAGTCCCGCTGAAGTAAATGAATGGCTTTTTATCAAGCTTCTAATGCACAGAATAAAGTAACTGTCTTTGTTACTTTTTGAAAGTGCTAAAAATGCTTTGCACATTTTGAAAAAGTGAATTGTTAGGTTTCATCATAGCTTTAGAACTGACCTTAAGTGTTAATAAGCTTTCTTTCAGAACATCTTTGAATGGAAAATAGCCAATTGTGCAATGAAGCCAAGTGAATTATTTAGGAATAGAATGAAAGAATGTGTTTAGTTTCTTGTTGTTCTTTGGTTGCTTGTTTTTCTTCTTTTTTATTTTTTTAAGATAAGCATTTAAGGCATATGAGATGGCATAGGCATTCTCTTAAGACATTTAAGGAGATATCATCTGAATCCCTTATTTTCTCAGGGTACTGAAGGAGAAAGTATTGATTAGTGCATATGCTGGAATTCACATCCTATTTGTAGAGAGCTAATAAAAAAATAAAAAGACTGTGGTCCCAGTAGAGTTTTAGCAAAAGTAATGGTAACAATAATGACTTTCCTACAAATGCTTTAACATGTTTGGAAAATTTTCTGTTCTCTTTTCATAGCTATTAGGCTTGTTACGCTGAAGTGTATAGACTGAAAGGAAATTAAAATGAGAATGTGTACATTGTTGCACTGTTGTCATATTATTTCTAGGGTTTCGTTATCTAGATTAACACAATGTCTTAATGTTTAGTTGTCTGCCCATGCCTGCATTGGTCAGCTGGAGACAGTATCCCAAATTCAGCCTCTCAAACTGACAATAAATATTGAGAGGGATGTAGCTTTTTGAGGACAAGGAGCCATTAGCCATGAGATTTGCTGTGTAAAGAGCAATTAGAAGATCTGTCTGCAGCAAAAACCCTTGAACATAGCTTAGAGAGGTTTTGAACAAATCTTCTGCTGCCTGGGAATAAATTTCAAACACCCAAGGAAAAATATTTCTCGATATTGCTCATCATAGGTCATGTTGTTTTGTCTGTTTAACTGCTGTAGTCCAAAGACACTGTTTCCTCCTTCCCAAGATTATTTCAGCAAAACACTTCAGATCTATCATTGAATACATTTATTTCATGCTGAGGAAGGCAAGAAAATGTATTGTGAAGAGATAAATTAATTTGCCATTTCAATTCCAAAGAGTAATTTTGCCAGGACACTCTCAGTACCTGTTCTTGCAAAGGCTGGTTTCTGAGCTTGCATCAAAAAACCTAGTCCTTCATCTGGCTTGCTATAATGCATATATATATATTAATGTTTCAATTAATAATTCAGATTAGTTCATAATGGGACTAAATATTAAGGAAAATATTATAAAAATCAATATCAATAATTCATGATGTCTTTTTGGCTAGGAAGGTAGTTTCTCGGAAATTATTAGGAAAGAAATAATTTACACAAACCTCTATCTTTACAATCTTACACTGACATAGTAATTATCATCACTCAGACTGGCATGAGAATAATCATTAAATAGGTATTTAGTTACAGGCAGATTTCTTGAAAATCTAATAATCTGTTGGATCAGTATCAGGAGTGTGGACCCATTTGATAAAAATATCCCTGTTTATACTGAGAAACCAAGCAAAACTTTTCATGTTCATAATAAATGTAGGTGTGTATACACATACATACTCAACAACATACATACCAGCAAACACATATGAACGTGCACACACACACACACACACACATACACTTGTGCTCTTTTATTAGTCTTTGTTCAGCAGGAAACATGACAGACGCAAAAATGAATCACAGAGTTCATAATGGTTGAAGTTGGCCGGGACCTTTGGAGATCACCTGGTCTAACCCTGCTGCTCAAGCATGGGCAGCTAGAGCAGGCTGCCCAAAATTGTGTCCAGATGGCTCCATCCAAGGATAGAGATGCCACGAAATCTCTGAGAAACCTGTGTCAGGCACTGAAAAAAGTTTTCCTGCGTTTCTGTTTGTGCCCATTGCCTCACTGAGCATCACTAAGAAGAGCTTGGCTCAGTCCTCTTAGCACCCTCCCAACAGGTATTTCTCTTTAGGGTTATAAATCCCAGTTCTCTTAGCCTTTGCTTGCAGGCACAATGTTCCAGTTCCTTCATCACTCGGTGGCACTTTGCTGGACTCGTTTCAGCTCAGTGAGCTACAGAGAGCTCTCAGCTGTGGAGCTCAGAAGTGGACACATTACTCCAGGTGTGGCCTCACAAGTGCTAAATAGATGTAAACACTGGAAAAAAGTAGAGAGTAGAGATGGATCGAGTAGATTCAAGTCAAGCTGAATCAAGAAAAGCACTGAACAATGGAGTCTGCACTGAGTAAAAACATTTCTTTTACATCTAGAATGAGTAATTTCACAAATGGGGCAATGGTGGTTCACATGTCATAGCTAACCTTTTTCTACCCCAAGCAAAAGAAGTTGTTTTTTAACAGACAAGAAAAAGCAAATAAATAAGGTACTAAAAGAATATTTAATATTATGTGTGTTACTATTCTTTTATGTGTTTGTGAAAGATGCACATGCATTTCAATAGATGTATCTTGAGGGGAGAGTCATACCCAGAATTAGAAATAAACAAAGTAGAATTGGTTAGTTTTTGCTTCTTGTTAACTGCAAGGCCCCCTTTAAGTTATTATTATTTTTTCCCAGTGGATTCAGTGTTGACAAGTGCAAAGGATTACAGTCCTCTGCCTCCTGCTGGATATTTTGTTCACTGGCATTTGAGAACCGTCTGCAACATGAAGGAATTGAAGAGTGTACATAGATAATCTTTTCTATAGTATGTTTATGGTGACAGATTGAGAGGTCCCTGTTGCTCTGCTGCTACTCCCAGTAACTCAGAATACTAAAGACCTCTGCAACTTCTTTCTTCAGTTGTCTCTTTTCTGAAAAGAGTCCTTATCCACTTAGCACACTTCCCATGGAAGCTGTTGCAAACCTGCAATTATTGTTGCTGTGCTTCTTTGAACATTTGTTGATCTTTCATCCTTTTGTAAATAGTGTGGGGGGTGCAGAACAGTACATGGTAATTAAAATGAGACAGACTCCTAGATTTATAATGTGGCACAGTAATATATCCTAATACTCAGTTTATTTTTAATAACTGATAGCCATTAAAATATGTCCTTATAAACTCGTTAGAATCCTTGTTCATCAGTAGAAATAATGGCTTTATATATAGAAAATTCTACACTCTTTCCACATTTTCATAGCTCTTATTTGAGTCTTCCATTTCAATATCCAAGTGTTGACTTTTGCAGTGCTGCAGTCAGTTCTATGACTGGCTCACATGCTCAGATGCTGTCACCTTACTTCTCCCTTCCTGTTCCATATCACTCAGGAATATGTAGCTCTGAAATGCTCTGCTGTCAGTGGCCCTCTGCATTAAAAGTGCGTTGTCTATTCCATTCACTCAGGATTTTGTCCTCCAAAGTTATTCCTTTATCTTTTTGTCCCTGAGAGAATCTTTAAGATCCTTTCTTGAGGGACCTTAATTTAAAAAAATTAACCAGAATAATAAGTTCAGAGAGTACCTCCTAGAATGAAATTGGATTTCAAGTGAAAGTTTAAGCACTCATCACTCAAAAACTCTTAACTTCCCCAAATCAGCTATTTTATAAGGTTAATGCAACATTAACATCAATGCAATCATATTTTTTTCAACCAATCACAAATATTTTGCTCATGTTCATCATTAACCTGGCATTAGCTAAGTATAACTTATGCTGTGGTCAAATGTTCTTGTGATTTAACATGCATCCATTTTTTTTTTCTGGGCAAATAAGAAAAGCAGTGAAATAAGTTTAAAAGAGAAAAGAAACTGCCACAAACTTACTTCTTTGGGGTTTTCCATCCTGCCTAATTTTATAGCTTCTGATAGTTAATTGCTGTAGGACTGGAGCAGTCACACTTTTGTCAAGCAAAAGCACATCAAGTGTTACGCTTGTTTTTTGGAGGCTGTGGCACTGATGGTCTAGCTGAGGCCCAGCAGGGGCCAGGAGGAGTCCTGCCCTCCAAGGAGCATCAGGAGAACCATCTGCCTCTGCTCCTCTTGCTGTGAGTGAGTACACAGCCACCTTCTGCAGGCTGTCTTTGGGGAAGTACCACTTCACCACTTTTCACAGAGGCTCAGTAGGATGATCTCCTTCTGGACCCCATAATTCTATTTATTACCCCATAGCAGAACAGTTATATACAAATGGGTTTTTTTATTATTTTTTGGAGGTCTCTGCAGCAGAAAGTTCAGTTATGGCCCTCTTTTCAAAAACCTTTTCAAATAAAGTGAGAAAAAGATGGGCAAGATTGCGAAGATGATACACTAGGAATAGATAACTGAGAGGAGACCAAAAAAATCTAGAACAAAGTAAGGAAATTGAGAGGGAAGGGTGTGAAAGTGGATGCAGGCACTATGAGACAAACAACATGAATAATTCTGGTAGTGCATGTTTTTGTATCTCTGCTTATTTTTGCAGCATGCCTAATGTGCTGTTGTTCAGGAGAAAATATAATGTCTTGTGAAGTAAGATCACTGGGCGATATAGTCTACTCACCTCTGAAACTTTTAGAGTTACTTACACATAAAATATTTTCTGGAAGTGTCTTTTCACTTTTACCCGCTTACATAGATTATTCTTGTTATTCAAATACTTATTTCTTGCTAGGATGCTAAAAAAGCTTAAAGAGAACTTAAAAATGTTTCCAATTTAGCTACATCACATAGAAATAACTAGCAGAATGGTAAGTATCTAGCAATTAAAATTTGGAAACTTTCTGTGGTTATCTTATTGGAATTTATTTTACACCCCAAAGAGATTGCCAGGTTTTGTGTTACTGTCTTATCAAACAAAGGTCCCATACATCATCCCTTCCTCATTTTTGCAGTTAGTTGTGTGTGCTGCATAGTAATTTTCAGTTATGTTTTCAGCTTTAGCCACAGCATAAACAACTTTACCATCAATGTACAGTAATTACAATGAGGTGAATACAGTTTTGCTAAAATATCCTTAAGTGGAGAGATTCTGGCAGTGTTTTGTAAAGAAAAGAAACTGTGGTGTATTCTACAGCTGCTTATTGTTTAAATATCACCTTTTCATATTCTCCTATTGTTATTGTTTATTTTTAGCATTTTCTTTCAGGATGTTCAAAATCACAGCTTTGGTTTTATCTTGCACTTTTGGACTCTGCCTTGTTTTCAGATACATAGAACAGTACTCCAAGTATCTGGACTTTTTGGGTATTTGAGACATAGATTAGTTCAGCATATTTCAGTCTTTCTTTCAGAAAACAACTTCTGTGATTCTAAGACTAATTCTATGGTTAAGGATATTTTAATGATTACATCCATTTTATAAAAGACAATGTAGTTTGCCCTTTGTTCTACATGCCACTGCTATCAAGCCATTGTAGGAGGCCATGAGGTTGGTCAGGCAGAGCCTGTCCTTGGAGGAGCCATTCTGGCTGCCTCAAATCAGTTCCACGTTCTCCATGTGTCTTAGCAGAGCTTCTAGGAGGATCTGTTCCATGACCTTCCCAGGCATAGAGGTGAGGCTAATTCCCAGGATCCTTCATTCTACCCTTTTGACAGATAGGTACAGTATTTCCCTTTTTCCATTTGCCTGGAACTTCATCTGACTGCTATGACTTTTCAAATCTCGTGTAGAGTGGCTTGGCAACTATATCAGCCAATTCTTTCAGGCCTCTGTGATGTATCTCATTGGCTCCTAGACATTTATGTACATTCAGGCTCCTCAAGGGATCATGAACCTGGGAAGCATTTTGTTCCTCCAGTCCCCACCCATTTGAGAGGTGTGGGAAGAGAGATAGCCATTGAAAACAGAGGCCTATTACTGAATGGAAGGGGGACCCTGGTCCCAAAGGGGATGGAGAAGGCAGTTACTGAATCCTTGCATCAGTCTTCACTGGCAGAACCAGCCCTTGGGAATCTCTGACCCAAGAGACCAGGGTAAAGGAATGTTGGAAGGAAGGCTTTCCATTGGTCAAGGCAGATTGGGTTAGAGAACAACTTGCTAAATCTGACATCCACAAGTCCAATGGTCCTGATGGAATTCATCCAGGAGTGCTGAGAGAGCCAGAGAACACCACAGCTAGGCTGCTCATGGTCATCTCTGAGAGGTCATGATGATCAGGACAGGTGCCTGAGGGCTGGAAGAAAGCAAATGTCACCCTGGTCTTCAAAAAGGTCAAGAAGGAGGACCCAGGGAGCTACTGACCAGTCAGCCTTACATCGATCCCTGGAAAGGTGATGGAGAACCGCATTCTGGAGGCCATCTCTATCCACATGGATGACAAGAAGCTGATCAGGAGTAGTCAGTATGGATTCACTGAAGGTAAATCATGCTTGACCAACCTGGCTGCCTTCTATAGTGAAACAAATACCTGGGTGGATGAGGGGAGCAGTGAGTACCGCCTACCTCAACTTCAGCAAGGCTTTTGACACTACCTCTCACAATATCCTCACAGGAAAACCAAGGAAATGTGGACTGGATGAGTGGACAGCGGGGTGGATTGAGAACTGGCTGAACCAGAGGGTTGTCATCTGTGGCAGAGAGTTCAGTTGAAGGCCTGTCACTACTGGTGTTACCCAAGGTTCAATAGTGGCCCCTGAATTGTTTAACTTGTTTATCAGTGCCTTGGATGAAGGAGCAGATGCCTCCTCAGCAAATTCACTGATGTCATATAGCTGAGAGAGTACACAATACTCTGGAGTGCTGTACAGCCCTTCAGAAGGACCTGAAAACAAGCTGGAGAGATGGACAGAAAAGAACTTTCTGGAAGTGAATAAAGGCAAATGCAGGTTCCTGCACTTGGGCAGGAATAACCCCATGCAACAGCACAGGCTGTGGGCCAACCTGCTGGAAAACAGCTCTGCAGAGGAGGAACTGAGAATCCTGGTGGACAGCAAGCTGTCCAGGAGCCAACAGTGCTCTTGTGGCCAAGAGGGCTGATGATGTTCTGGTGTGCCTTAGGGAGACCAGTGCCAGTAAAGCAGTGGAAGTGATCCTGCCCCTCTACTCAGCACTAGTGAGGCCACACTTGGAGAGCTGTGTCCAGCATAAGAGAGACATGTAGCTCCTCCTGAATCAAGTCCAGCAGAAGACAAATAAGATGATTGAGGGACTGGAGCATCTCTCTTATAAGGAGAGGCTGAGAGAGTTGGACCTGTTCAATCTCAAGGAGAGATGGCTGAGAGCATCATGAAAAAGGTTTCTGAAGAGAGAATGTCAAGAGGATGGAGCCAGGCTGTGCTCAGTGATGCCATGTAATAGTACAAGAGTTGATGGGCAGAAACTGATACACAGGAAGTTCCATCTGGATATGAGGAAGAGCTTCTTTACTGCGCAAGTGACAGGACACTGGAACAAATTGCCCAGAGAGGGTGTGGAGTCTCCCTCACTGGAAATATTCAAGAAGTGCCTGGACACAGTCTTGTGCCATGTGTTCTAGGATGACACTAGGTTGAGCGGGATGGTTGGGTCAGATAACCCAATGTGGTCTCTTCACTCACTCTGTAATTCTGTGATTCTTTGAAAACTGTTTATGAGTATCTCAGTCTTCTCCTCAGTTATTGTTACCAGTTTTCCAACACTGTTTATCAGTGTGGGCATGTATTTTTTGGCCTTCCTTTTCTGGTTAACATAAGAAGACCTTCTTGTTTTCTTGGTGTCTCTTGTCAAACTGAGTTCCAGCTTTACCTTGGCTTTGGCTGTCCTCACTCCATCCCTACACAACCAAACTTCATCTCTATACCCTTTGCAGGTTGCCTGTCCTTGTTTGCATTGCCTGTGCTTTTGTTTCTTTTGCTATAGTTTGACCAGTAATTCCCTACTCAGCCATGCCAGTGTCTTGCCTTCTTTGTCTTGCTGTCTCTCAGTTCTCACAGTCATCTGCTTTTGCAATTCAAGTTCCCCACCCCTTTACTGTCTGTCTTCTGTCCTGAATTCTCTTTGCTTTACTGTATCCATTAGTTATCATACTTTTGTCTATCTCTCTATGCACCAGTATTTGTTCACATATACTGGCAGTCCTGACTCTTTCTCCACAAGGTCTTTTCTGACACTTCTTAACCCTAATACTTGATCCAGATCACTGTCTGGTGTCTGTCCACCTTCCATGTCTTCTTCCACCTATTTCCCCACTGTCTTACATTCTCTTCCACTTCATTTTTCTTCTTGTTCATAGGCCTCTTGATAATATATTTAAAGTATAAGTATTGCAATAATGTGAATGCTGAACTTTCAAAAATGTGACTATAAGCGTGTTTTAATTATATTTTCAATTATTTGTGTGTGTCTCTGTGTTCATACTTCAGAGTATATTTTGTTCATGAGCTGGAGCTTTTCTTCGAATACTGAGTGCTAGAAGTGTGCAGGCTTAGAAAATGGAAGCAGATGTTCTCATACAATATCTTGATTCCAGCAGCTGAGGTTTCAGAAAGACTATCAAATGTTTCTAACTCTCACAATAAATTACGTAACTTGGCACCAATATGCTGATAGTATGCTATCAGTAGTGCAGATCTAACAACTCTGAATTATTCTCACTCTTTAGGGCAGACGTACTGAGGTGTGGGTTCCTTTGCATCATACATTTAGGAACTGAAAACAGAACAGCATGGTTGTGATGTCTGTATTAAATAATGAGGCAGAACATAGTCCTCTAGAGCAATAGGTTTCCCACTGTGTGGAGTCACTAAGCAAGCTGTCACTGTTGATGATGTACTCTTATTTTTAGAAATCCTTCAATGAAAGTCAAGCTGAACCCTACGATGCCATATTTTACATTGCTTAAGTTGTTGTGATGCCAGTTTTCATTATTATTGATGTTAAACACTTAAAGAATATTTCTGGGTTAAGCAAAAGGTCTTCACGCATTTCAATGATTTATGAAGCAAATAGGCTTGCTAGATGTCTGTGAAGTGCCACTGATGGATTCAGTGAATGCAGCAGTAAGCACCCATTACAGCACCTAGAACAGAGTTTCTAACTGGTTTTCATTCCATTTACAAGCTATGAAAGAGACTTGATGATGCTTTTAGCAGAGAAATATTTTAGAATGTAATTTTTTTTAAAGAATAATCCTATCTGAAACAGTGTGGAAAATGACAAACAGCCTTTAGAAGGAAGAAAATGCATTGTGTTACTGTTCTGTGAACCCTGGCTGTATCATGCAGCCTCTTAGGATAGCAATATGATGTCTCAAGACAAGATGCCAGAGTCTTCTACCCATACACTCTGTAGAGAGGGTTTTGTTCCTACAAGGCTAACTTTAACTGTGGAGATATTTTTTACTGTCATTCTTTGAAAGCCGCTTTTTCCCTGCCTCTAGATTACAATATTCTTCTTAACTGTCTTTACTGATCTAAAATTGAGATGTCTAAATTTCATCTAGAGTCGATGGAAAGAGACATGGATTTCCAAGGGAAATTAGTGCCAAGTGTAATAGTGATAACCAAAAGAAAAGTTTTCATTGATGCTTTCACGTTTAAAGCTATGAAAACGAAGAGATGCTACAAAATTCTAACCAGCCGAATCCTGCTTTTATTACCATCTTTTGTGGTTTTTAGGATGGTTAAAAAGTATATTACTCCTTACACAGTCCTTCACTCAAATGCAGATAAAGTTATTGTTAAAACAGTTATATGAGCTTCAGCATCCACAGATTGCTTCAGAAAGTTGAAACATTTGATTGACAAAGCAAGACAGGAGACAAAGCAATCCCCTCCCACTCAATCCTTCCATAAAACTCCTCAAAACTATGAACAAAAATCCAACTATCTAAATAAAACAGCAGCCACAAAATCTTTTTCTACAGCACAGTTATCAGAAGATCATACTACCTATAAAACATATGTATAGTTTTTTTCTACACATTAAGGAGGGGCAAGAAGATATCTAAGTATGGAAGGAACCACTGCTTTAAGTAAACTTGTATGCCTTATTTGGCATACTTGTAAACTGGGAATATGTAAAATCATGGCTAGTCAGTAAGGATAATTCAAATTATTGTGCCCTAAAAATTTGGAATTCTTTTTCGTAAAACATTCAGAAAACCACGTAGTTAAATGAGAATAATACTCAGACAGCAACTGCTGAGTAAGAAGTGAATTCAAAGACTTAAGATTTTGTTATACTCACTTGCCATACCTTATAGACTATAAACTTGCTTAGCTGTGAACTGTTGTACTTCATGTTGGAGTACTTAAAATATGTGGAAGATTATGGGATCTGCATAGGTTACAAAAAAAAAAAAAAAATTAAGAAAAAGTAAAGGTCCTGAGGCCTTCTTATTGTCATCCTGTTTCCCAGAACAATTAAGAGAAAATGCAGTGTCTCTGATCAATCCTAAAATGTGTGTATTTTCTTCCTCCTCTGTAGCAGTGCAGTTATATTACACTGCAGAGTTAAACTTGGGGCAAACCCATATTGATGTTTAGAAGAACACAGGGTGTGATTAAGTACTGGGTAAATGCTTTACATTTTCTGAGTATTGAATCCCAAAATGGAGTGAGATTGAACATGTTTTTTCAGTCCTGTAAAGGTTTTTGAGGCCTAATTCCCAAAGGCTTGGCTACCAGATGAGGCAAAAATCATGCCGAGTTTTAAGAGATAATAACCAGAATAGGTAATAACCTGATTATTAAAGTGCTGAGCTTGGATACCAGAGGAAGCCAAAATCATACAGTTTTAAGAGACTATAAGCAGAATAGCTTAATACCTGATTATTAAGGTTTTGAGCTAAAAAAGGGTGAAAGTCACAGAGTTTGAGTTAATGCAGCAGTAAGCTGAAGCAGGAGGTGTCCTACCTGAGGTTGCTTGCTCTTTGGCAACATTTCTTTCCATTCCTTTAGAAATTTTCACAATTTTATAGTCAAGGGGCAGAATAAGAAGAGAAAACAGAGGAAATATCTTTAGTTCTGTTTTTGACCTGAATACTGTTTGTGCACAGGTACTGGGCGGACTTCAAGAGTGAAAGCAAGAGAAGAACAAGTGAATGGGAGCCATTCAGATGTCAAAAAAGAAAATTCACTATAAAAATTTAAATCAGTATATTAACGATAGGAATTTAAAAGACCGTGTTTTCATAAATAACATCTAAACAATTTTAAACTTAATATTCTAAATAGGTGGCAATGGTGATGCATGTAAATGCAGTTAATGATGGTCAAAATTCTTTTTCACCCATGAACTGGTTGATAAAAGGGGATAAAATAATGCTGTCCAGTTTTTCCAAGAAAACATGGGAGGTCATGAAAAAAATCCAAGAGAAAAATCAAGTAGTGAAAAAAATTCAGTTGCATTTTACTGAAGTCTGTTCTGTGTTTCTTTCTCAAACTCTTGTGTGCACATACATTTCAGACATGTTAGTGCTTACAAGCTGAAAGTCATCTGTAACTTTGGCCAACAACTAGTGCAAATACTGTAAAACATCATTAGAGGTGATGAGATGCACAGAGTCCTAACTGTGAATCTGTATCATTCTCCCTTCTCATTTCAAATCATGTGGGTGTGAATATATAGATATATATATATATGCATATTTATCCACAATAATGGGTCATTTTTTGTAATTCTTACTTTAGAAATGCTTTCATAACTCCTGATAGTTTGTCCCTTTTAACTTCATGTATAAAAATGTACAGGAAGTTCAGTTGATCACCTGTCTCTCTTTTTCCCTTTCTCTTTTGAAAGCTTGCCAAAAATCTAGCCACCACCTAGGCTATTAGTGCATTACTCCATATTCTGCTACCCCCATGCCAATTTTAAAATCCTTTTCATTTGCACCTTTTATAACTAATGGATGATACTTTGGGGAAAATTACTATGACATTTGCAAAATGATGCTACTTTAAAAGACAGTGTTATTCTTCAAGTGAACATAGTGCAAAAATAAGCTATATATTTACAGGGAAAAAAAAAAGGAAGGCTAATATATGATCAGTTTAACTTTATCAGAGGCACAAGATGACATAAGATAATGCTTTTTATTTCTTTCAGGGTAGTAGGACTTTTACCAGGTTTCAGAGAGATCAACCTGGACTCAGGCTGCTGGTGCTGAAAGCTGATTCATCAAGCCATCATGACTGAGAAAAACACTTGGCAGTTTATTGACTTGAGTGGGTTGTTACAGCCTGTGGACTTCAATGAAACTTGGTCACCTGTTTACAGCTTGTACTTGAAACCTTTTCTGAACTAGGATCTTAAGACTGCATTGAGGGACTCTTTGTAGTTTTCAAATTCCAAGGAGATACATGGGTAGGAAAATAATTGAATCTACCAGTAGAAGTTTGCTGTTGCCTTTGATTTCTACCTTTTCCCCCTGTTATTCACTGGTACAAAAAGTGTATCTGTGGTGGACAGACATTTAAAGACACACATTTGGCAAGCCTGTTTTGGTTTAAATACCTGTGAAGAGAAATTTGCAAACTGTGATTAAACCAATATAAAAAAAAAAATATCTTTGATCAGAAGTCCTTCAACAGCTACTGAAACGTGGAAATATTCTGCTGTGTTACATTATATTTCTCCCTCATTGAATTCAAAGGAAATGTGCAATGCAGCTGGAGTTGCTGTGGACAAAGTCCCTACACAGTGACAGGAAGGCAGAGAAAGGAGCTTTGTATTCAAGATCTTGTAGTGCAGGACCTTGCACCATTCGTGGTCCAGGTCAGTGGCAGTTTAGAAATTAGTTTGCTAAACCTTTCACCAACCATTTTAGCACATCTAGGGTTTCAGGTGATTATTAAGGCATAGGACCCAAGGGTTACAAATTTTTTAAAAACTTTAATTCTGGCTTTCTCAATGGTCTATAATCTGATAAATGTGAAGATTTATGCTCTTCTTGTGAAAAAGACCACTGGAAAATATTTTGTTTAAATTCAGATGGACCTGCAGAGATCTTTGGGGTTTGAAAGATTAGGTAATGAATAAGAGAAATAGATGCAGATGAAATATGATTTCCTATGCATGGTGTATTTCAGGGAACCATTAATCCACCTGAATATGACCATGAGTTATGTTCATGTTGCACTTGAATGCACTAGAATGTCTCAAAAAGGGTATTTAGATGTACTTGTGAAGTTGAATATGGTAAGACTGTAAAATATTGATTATTTAGCACACGTAATAGCAGTAGACTATCCAGACCTTATTTTCCATGAGGAAGACAATACAGTAATTAATCTTTCTATGGCTCAGCTTTATTTCCGTTTATTTATTTTTAGGGCAGAAACATAAAAATACTTTCATTTAGAGTTAATTCATAGTAAGAACTGAACTATGAGTGTTTAGTTTGTACAAATGTCTTCTATCTCCATGTTGAAAACAGGTCATGTTTCCTTCTTTTTGACAATAAAGAACAAATATTGCTAGTAAAGTAGCACTTGAGTTTTAAAATTCAGTGACTAATTTTTGATTTCTGAACTTCTGATTTCCACTTACTGCTCACCAATGCTTATGTCATTAGGAATTAATTAGGTAGTCAATGAGGTGGATCTTCAATTTAAAGCTTGCACTCTGGATTTTTTAATATTTTCTTTTGCTTATAAAATTACAGAGGTAGTTAAATGTTATACTGCTATCTCATTGAGGGTTTGGTACCACAAAAAGCAAAAAGTGTTCTTACTGCCATCTCATCCATAGTTTATGCACTTATAGGGAAAAAATATTCTATTATGTCAAAAATTGCTGCACCAGACATAATCCCATTATGTTGCTCTTCAAATGCAGAAGGACAGCATGCAGAGTACATCATCAGCAGAACTGAGCTAAATTCCCTACACATATATTCCAGATAGTCTAGGGAGGAGTAGTTCAGAAAATTGGCACACCTAGGAGTGGAAGCATGTACCAAATGCAGGTCTTTTTCTTTGAAGTACCCACATTTAGTAGCACAGTGTATTTTGAGTATGGAGTGGATACATCTGTGATAATTCACATGTATGAGTGCGTGGCTAGAAAATGTTTAATTTCTTAGTGCTTGGTGTTTTGGGTAGAATTTCACATGTATTCAACTTATTTATTAACACAAATCCCATTGATTTGGGAGCTGGGAAGACCCAGATTAATTCTCAGCATCTCTTTCCGTGTGAAACAGTTGCACCTTCTCAGGCCTTAGCTTTCCTGAACAGACAGCTTCAGACTGGTTTTCAGGTGACAAGGTTGAAGTAGAACCAAACTGTCAAGGTCTACCCCATCCCAGGGCTCCATACCTTCATGGACTCTAACAGTGTGACTGCCACCTGAGTCATCTCAGGTGTGCCTCTGCAGCACTGCATCCCAAACTGTGTCAAGGGCAAGAGACACCTTGAGTGTAGTGATACCTCACTTTGAAATGCAAAAATAGGAATTGGGGTAGATAAAACTACAAAGAAGAGGTCTGCCAAGAGGTCTCCTTAAAGTCTTGCAATTCTGGAGGCTCCACCAGTCTTCATAGACCTTTATTTCAGTTTTTTGCCATTTTTATCATTACAGTAATTTTCTTAATATCTGTCTTGAATTTCCCTTGTGGCGTTTTAATCCTGTTATTTTGCATCAGTACACCTTATTTTATTCCTGTTTACAGTAGCTTTTTGTACCTGAAGATTCTTATTATTGCCTGCATCTGTTCAACTTTCTTACACAAATGAATTATCCCAGTTCTTGCAGTCTCTCTTAAAGGAATAAGTTTCCAGTTTATTGTTGTTGGTGGAAGTCTTGTAGATTTCATGTCTTTCTTGAAGTATGTTTTGTAAAACTGAGGTCTCATTGGTATCAGAGCTGACTTGCACCTGCAGTCTTAACAGGCATCAGTAGAGCAGAAGGGCTGCATCAAGACACGTGTTGGCATATAGATACCTTTTCCATTTACACATGCCAGATTATTTCTTGATTTTTTCACAATAGCACAGAATTTCTGGCTTGCATTTGCCATGCGATATGTTACAACCTCTGAATCCTTTTCTGAAAATCTACTTTCAGTCATCTCTTCTTCCTCTTCTGGATGCAGATTATTGTCTTCTTCTGTGTCTTAGTCTTTTGTGTGTCTTGTTTCTTTTATGAAATTTCTCCAGCTTATAAAGGAGGTTTTGAATTCCAGTGCTGTCTTTTAATGTGCTTACTATAGATGTAGGCTTGTTGTGAACAGCAGATCACAAAAGCATTCAAGTTCCAAAACATTACTGGAAATAAGAAGTCATATTGGGTTCAAAAAAGCTCTATGTGAGATTCCATTCCTTCACTATGGGTACAAAATAGGTTATGATTCTCCTCAGTGAGTTTTTTTGAACAAATTTGTAACCATTTTACAGTAATTTTGCAGTGTCTTTGCTGAGTTTGTCTATGAGGAAGCCCAGTTAAAGTTTGTGAAATATATTGAAATCATATATAGAGCTTTGACTACTTTTCCCTATCCATGTGCACTGTTTTCCTTTCACAGAAGGAAATTAGTCTGGTCTGACAGGATTTATTCTTAATAAATCTATTCTGGCTGTTAGTTATTTCCTTTTTTCCTTCCACATAGTCTACTTGGTTATTAATTCCAAGCTTTTTCTCCAGTTAAATTATCTGTACATTCTTGTCTTTTCATGGACAGTGTTGTGGAATTACATAATTCTGATATAAGTAATAAGAGATATATGGATGATGATATTTTGAGTGGGACAACAGCTGGATCAGCCATCCAGCCCTGGCAAATATTGGCATTGCTGCCTTCAGGCCCTCAGCAAAGAAATTGAAACGGCACTGGCTGACTCATATCCTATCAATACAAGCCTTCTGTATTTGAATACAACAAAATTCCCATGAATCTGTACTCCATGGGAAAGATACTTCAGAAACTTTATTTTGCTGTAGAAGGGAAAGATCCAGATTTTGAAGCTGGGATTTATTTGAGGTTTATTTCTTCTATAGATTGGGAATAGGGGACCACATTGTGTTGGAGAGGGTGCAGGACAGGAACATCTGACTTCAAGAAGCAGAGAAAAAGCTTTTCAGGATTTCTGATTCTTCGTGTCTTGAAAAAAAGGCAGAAGTGACTTGTTTTAAGGGAAGTGAAATATCAGAATAAAATAGAAAATTTAAGAAAAAATTATGGGGAGTTCAAAAATGTAACTAAATGATATCTTTGGCCCCACAGCACTGAGAGCCAGAAGGGAGTTGAGGCAGGTGTAATCCTGCCGTCTTTTGTGAGCAGATTCAAAAGAGAAGACAAGTAAGAGCAATTTCCTCTCCTGCTCTCATCTCCTATCTTTCACTCTTCTACCAGGCAAACACAACCGACACATTTGTGGAAGTTTTTAAACTTTTTTGGGCCATCTCCAGTCATTACCTGTTGTAGGCTAGCTGTGGCACATTCCATTAAACATTCATGTGTTACCTGAAAGCTGAGAGCTGTTTTGCTGTTCCCAGCTGAGATCTCAGAGCTCAGCATTGGAAGTTCTTTATTGGCTCCTACACCATCTCCCTGTGTTTGGACAGTGTCATGCCTACTCACAAATTGGGAAAATGTTTGACTAGGAAGGGGTTCAGTAGCTTTCATATCACTAAAATACTGTTGTATTTTCTTCAGGAAAAAAAATCTTCTATTAGCTCTCTTTACCCAGTATCATCATTCACTGTGGTACCTATGCCTTGTAGTAACTATAAGAAACACTTAGGAAAAAAGTAAACTGGAAAGAGAAAAGAGTTTTAGTCTGTGAACAGCTAAGGTGGACAAGCTTCTTCTAGTGTGACAGATGTAGGAATATTCTTCAGGGTTGCTTGAGACGTCATCAGGTGATTGTAATAACAGTGTTAGAGAAACAGGCTTCTGTGCACTGATGACAGTCCTCTATCATATGGTACATTTTACACCATGAAGGAAAGATCAGAGTTTCCAAAGCGTAGGGACCTAATTCACCAAGGCTTCCAATTCAACCTGACCTACCTAGAGCTGCTGCCGCTGACAAAAATACCAGCTGTGTCACTGCCTAGAAATTCCTTTAAAACCATGCTTTAGCATTCCTATTGGGATATTGACAGGAATATTTAGACAACTTTTGAAGTCATTCTTTGATAATTCAGTGTCTGTAAAATGTCATCTATATGAGATATCTGTCCTGTGTGGGCCTGAGATAAGATATTGTGGTATTTTCTGTGCTGCCCTGACGTTAATTCTTGCTCTAGTCTCATAATTTCCAGAGATGCTATGCAAATGCTTGTCCATTTCTGCAGTCCTGACATTTTCCTGAATAGCACTTTAAAGGATTTGATCTTGGAAAGCATACCTGATTCATCCAAGTACATGAGCAAACTCTTTGAAAGAAAGAAATTTTGCATCCATTGCCGTTTCTGTTTTTCTCTTCCTTTGTTGCCTGTCTCTTTAGAGCTTGCTGGAAAGTGATTGAGTCTCACTAGCTCTAAAACCTATTGATCAGATTTGAAGAGTATAAAGGGGAAAGATGTAACATTGATAAAAAGTAGGGCAAAAGATTAACACCAACACTAGTTTGTAAGCAGGAAAGTCAGGAAGGTGCAGCAGGAGCCATGTGCGTTCTCTTGTTCCAAGGTGATAACAGAGCCAGTAAAGATAAACATTTGGGGTGAGGAAGGAATATTTCCTCTGATTACTGCTGCCAGGTGGAAAAAAGAGCAAAACTGTGAGTTGGGCTGTCAACACCAGGTCACCAACAGCCACTGATGTTATTTAGAGCCTGTGGATATTGTTATGTATGCTCATAGAAAAAAAGCAGGAGGAGCAAAAAGGAAAGATAGAGATGACAAGGAGACACCAGAAGTAGGAAGAAGATGACAACAGCTATTTAAGATAAGGATGGTTAACAAGTGCCATGAGGACTAGGAATGTGTGAAGTGGGACATTTAAGTGGAGCATGAGGACTGCAAAGCATTTAATCTGACCAGTGAAGATGTAGCGGACTGGTTGGCAGGTCAGTGCAAGGGGAGATATTACTCTGTGTGTTGTGAAAAGAGTGGATCTGTAGGCTGAGATTGGGTCTCTCATTGCTTTACAGGTCAAGTACAGAACAAACTCCAGTATTCAGTGTTTAGACATTTTAATTACCAGAAAACATGGTGATCTGTTTCTTGAATTCCAGTAAACACCCATCAACTCCATTTGGATTCAAAATGAGACTGTGGAACCAAAACCATTTTATGAACTTTGAGTGTTTTGTTGCAGATTGAGGTAGGGTTTTCTGTTTCTGTTTTTGTTTTTTTTTCTATTTTTCTTTTTTTTAAAATGGGGAGTATGTTGGTACTCTCATTTTAATACCCAATCCCTGACTCTGCAGCAAATTCACATAAAGAGGTGGTTAAAACTATGAATATTGGATGTCAAGTATGTTCTAAGCATTGTGAAGCTTTCTTAGGAAAGAAAAGACTGTACGGGGTTTTCTCTTCTAATAAGTAAAATTCTTTTTAATAATCATCTAAACAGAGGTGTTATTCATTTCACATTTCTGCAGGAAAGTGTTAACATAGCAATGCTTTGTGATCATGTGTTAGTTATTAGGTTCATAATGAGTATAATACTGCCTTAGTTGTAATGTCCATTAATACAGCAGAAAAGTACAGTATGTTAATGTGTGTTCCTTCAAGATTAACTATGGAAAGTGAAAGTGCATTTCTGTGCTAATACAGTAAAAATCTATTAAACCTGTCACATTTGAGCATGAAAAAAGAATTATTTTAACAGGTTTTTTCCATTAATGGTTATTTGTTTAAGAGGGTTTTTAGTATCATACATTTTCTGATTGCCCACTCAGAATTATTTTTTTTTTCTTGTGGACACATCTTTTTCCTTGACAAGTTGTATTATTCTAAGTTACAGGGATTCTGACATTATCTTGAGGATTTTTTTACAAATTATACATGCAGAGTACTTTGAATATATAATGGAATTTCACGCCAAATACAAACTTGCTGGTGTACCACAACAGTTCAGTCCGGGTCCTGATCCAGATTCTCCTTCCCTTCCTGAAAGTTATATTGCCACAACAGAGGAGAAAAAGTGTTGCTGCTACTGCTTCTCCTTCAGACTATTTTTCTCTAAACAGTGTGTTCCAAATTTGCAAGGAGCACCTATTCATCTCTCTCTCTATTTCTTGGACTGGTTATAGAACAGGGGCTGTTTCAAGCTTTCTCTTTTCAGCTTGATCCATTTTTGTGCTGCTCTGACTCCACCTTTTAGAGGTGCTGCTTTCTGTTACTGCAGCACTGCATGGACATTTGAGCTGAAACAGTGCATACTGCATACAAAAGGTATTATAAAAGGTATTATAAAAGTCATACAAAAGGTATTATTTTGGTGTAGTGTTTTAAAACTGGACTAAATGGAGGAACAGGGTGCAAGCCCATTTGATTCCCAGCACTTCCCCTGATGTGATGATGCAGCAGAGGAGGATTCCCTGCACTGAGGAGTCAGTGGAAGGGGTTAAGCTGCCAGAGAAGTAAGCCTAGTTCCTGTATCTGAAAGCATTGAGAAAAGAGAACTGAAGTTGATGTCTTTTAGGGGTCACGTATGGTTCCCACTGATGAAGCTGTTTGGGATATTTTTTCGATCCCTGTCAATAGGAGCCATAGAATCTCATGTTTATAGTTATTTCCTCTTGGAAATTGTGTATGTGAGAAGTTCATACTCTTTGCCACATCCTCTAGTAAATGTTCATATCAGTTCTTTCCAAAAGATTGATTCCTAGCTTGCTGCAGCACAGTTCATCAAATCCTTAATACAGAGGTGAATGGATGGTAGTCTCTTTTTCATCCAAGCAATTGTAAGCCTGCATTTGGCTAGCAGTTATGCTTGTTGGATGAAGCATGACTGTTCAGTATTCAGTTTGCTTGCTATTGCCAGCAAACAATACGCTGGCAAGGGTTTACACTTTCTTTCTCTTGCCTTTTTTTTGGTGTGCTATACAAAACCAAGCATGGGTAATGAATGTCCAGAATGTGTATGCTAATTCCTGTTGAGACCTAGATGTTAAAGTTTAAATGGAGAGCGAGTCATTTGAGGTCGTGCTGTTATCTTGTGTTAGGTTCTCTGCACTAGTTTGATTTTGCTTAACATTGTTTTAAGTTACTGAAGAGCATTTGCAGCTGACTCCTTTCCTTTACATCCTCCCTCTTTTGTTTTCCCATTTAGATTCATCTATCTCTCTGGTGACGTTAAAGGGAAATAACCAGGTAGGCATAATTTTCTGGCACAGAAAAAGTAGTAAAGAGCCTGAGAATGCAATGGAATTTGGCTTCTGAGCACATTCCTTAGTTCCTTTGTAAGCCTCTGTCTATATTAATGTATTGCTGCACTTTGCAGAATAATATACTCACACGGGCTTCATAGTCATCTTTCTCTCTTCATTCTGAAGACCAACATGTTAGTTTTTCAACAGCTGTAATCAGGAAAATAAGAGCTTTAGAGTTTGCTTCAAACCCTGTATCTCTAAGCAATCTGCTGCTAGAAAGCTACTCACAGAGTTAGCATGAAACTATTCTAATTCTGTATTAATTGCTGTAATTAGGTTTTTTGCGTCATGATCAGATCAAGGAAGCCTAGAGAGAGGAAAAAAAAAAAAAAGAACCCTCTTTATCCACAACTCTCCTAAAATGAGGCTCAGTATTGCCATCAAAGGCAAAGGCAATACAAGTCAGCCTTTCCCAGCTGGGCAAAAGCCCTCATCTTCAGGGATATCAGGGGCTGTTTGGTTCCAGTTGAGCTGGAGTCATTCTCAGCATGCTGTCCTGCATGCAGACCTTCTGATTATTTTTGTCTCAATGGGTTCTGTTTGGCATCCCTGGTTTGTTTAGATCTCTCAGTTTTGGAGTATTTTTTATCTTTGCTACTTACAGGCAGACTCGTGCTTTCCTTATATGATCCCATGTATGCACAAGGTATCACTGAACAGTGACATCCCTCAGATTTCTCCTGACCAGTTTTGACTGGCAAACTGACTGTTTGCAAAAGCACCTGGTTGTAATCTGGGGGAATTTCCCAGTCTGAGTCTTAGGCTTCTATCATTCCCTGTGATGCAGGAGGAGCATTCATTTATACTGCTCTTTCCCTTACACAGCTGTTGTTTGCTATTTCCCTGTTATTAAATACTTGCACAAGGAAAGAAATATAAAAATGCTGATACTTGCCATTAACTATTTTTGATGCAACAACTAAGTCTGCCAACTGCATGAAGTGAATGCATTTTGTTAAGCACATCAAAAATGCATTTGTAAGAAAAGGCTCAGTGGGTCAGATAAGAAGGACACAGAGTACAGTAGTAGCAAAGTACCTTGGTTTCCCATCCACAAATTGTTTTTTCTCCTTTGGTCCTTTGTGTGCTTGAATTATTTAGACTGTAAACTTTTTATGGTGGAAACTGCCTCTTTATCATAACCTGTTTATACAATGGCCACACATCAGCCAACCATCATCAAAGAATTCTTTCCCACCCACTCATTTCTGTTGTAGCTCACCCCATCCTTAGCATGTATTCTTATCAAAATTTGGAGTCTTCTACATGGCAGTCTTTCTGCATTCTGTTCCTTTCCATTCTTTCTCTCTCCTCCTTTATGACCTTCTCCAGATGGTGCATCTGTAGGAAAAAGAATGGATTTCAAAACGGTTGGTTTTCTTTCAATGGGAATTAAACTGCATTAGCTTCTCACCAATGCTTTATTTTGGGAGCAGGCTAATCTGCTAGACCTGGGAAAGAAGCTATGTTTCCATTCAACAAGAACTTTGGAAACGTGAACATTTTCTTGACTTGGATGAAATGTTAATATCTCAAGAATGTTTTCAAAGTCCAAATGTGAGACATGGAGAGCAGGCTGGACTTACACTAAGTCAACAAAAACAGGCTTTTAAGACTGTCAAAATGTTTCTGCCTCTCAGATTTCTGTGTTGTTTTGGTTTTTTTTTTAAATAAAATGAAAAAAATTCAGTTTCTTCCCCCTAGATTGTCTTTTTTTGGTATTTTTATAAAGTGAAACATTTTCATCGGAAAGGCCTTGAAGAAGGATGATGAATTTGACTGAGTATCCATATTTTGGCTGAATAGGTCCAGATACTCTTATCCTTTTATATATATATACATACAGGGATGTGCCCTTGATTAGCACTATCCCTGTATATCCAGGAGAGCTGAGGTGGGGCAGGAAGAAAGGGAATGCAGCAGTGTACTGGTCACCACTCCATTCGCTTTGTCCCGTAAAATCTCAGATTTTCCTGTTAATGTCAGGAAGAAAGGGAAGAGTGGGCAATATGGCTCCATCCAGGTTTAATTTTCCATAAAGCTACAGGTCCCCCAGGCGCACAAAAGAATTAATATTATTGGTAGTACAGGCAACAGAGCAGAAAATGAAACTTGAAGTGTTGTGATGGGCTTGTTTCAGCATGTTTGGAAGGAGTACCATTGTCAAGAAGTCTCAAATTTTCCTTTTCTCGAGTAAGTGACCATCTTCCATGGCCCCTGCCACTTCCCTCTGGCCCTTCTAACCAGAATGGCACCAATACCTAGGGTTACTTATTGTTGTTCCTAAATACATGTTGAATTTTGTTTCTATATATCTGTACATGTTATGGATCTCCATAGGAAAATTACTTGAGTGGGAATTATGGGATTGAGCTATTAAATATTAATAAGCAATAAATTTCAGATCACCCAAATTATAAAAATAACATTCCCAGCCATGTGACAGTCACTTCTCTCCTGCTCTGCATTTTTGGAAGATGAGGAATATCATCTTTTTCACGTTAATTTATGATGATACCATCAGTTATTCTTCGAATGGTAAATTTTATTACTTAGATCTCTGCATTAGAACAGCTCAGTTTGTCTGTTGGTTTTCCCATACCACAGGATTTGTGGTGCAGTATGAATCCATTAGATTTATTTTACCATCTAGTACAATATGTGTGGGAGGTATAGCTCCTAAGAATGTGTTTCACAGATCACTCATGTATGGAGATGTTAGGAAATTTGAATATTTTTTAATCTGAAATTCCCCATATTCTCTCTTTAAAAAAAGAAAAATGTAAGCAATGATGCAATAAGTTTTCCAAAAGATTTTTTCATGAATACATGTGCTATACGCAGTCTTTTTAAAGAATAGAAATCACATAAATGACAGTTCCAGAAACTGTAGATTTATGACTTTTTTTAACTTTCCGATTATGCTGGCAATGACTAAAAAAAATAAAATTTTGTAATTTTGAGGAGAGAATAATGTACTTTTTTATTAAAATAGAAATGACACACTGCTGCATATCTAACTTGATTTAGTGTTTTTATTAGTTATAGAACTGTTTTAATACCTCACTAACTATTGCTTTCTCCCTCAAGGTTTTCATTGTTCTCATACCCTAGAAACAAATTGATAATTCTGAAAAAAATAAAGTATTTCTTAGTTGTTTGCTAACAGCAGAATAGCAATCAGTCACCACAGGGTTACTACAATGGGCATCATTATATCTGGATCCTTATCAATTTCACTATATGGGTAAGTATTATTGCTGCATACCGGAACTCCTTTGGTGTTATTGCTTAATTTTAATTGTGATTGTAAAATGTGAAAAATGTGGATATTTAAACCACAATTAAACACCTGCTATACTTGTTGTGCATTGGCATTTAAAGATATATTGAGTATTTAAAATCTGCTGAATCAGATATTATATTGAGGGGGGAAATAAAAAATAAAAAATCTGGGATTGGTTTGAAAGCAAATGTTTGCTTAAGGAAACAGTTGCCGGGAAATTTAATTTAGCCAAGTACGTGATGCAACATCTGAACCTTAAAACATTTTGAAGAGTAAATTTTGACATCGTGCTGTTTCTCATGCAGCTTCAGAGGCTGCCAGTCCCTTGCAGCTTCCAAGAATCCCACTGTCCTGTGTGTGTCCCTCTGACATGCTGCAAATGGAAAATCCTGCACTGGAAAACACCTGCCCAGCATTAACAAGATGTACATGGCAGAAACAGCAGAATGTCAAGTTGCAGAGACACAAAGAAATGAAGGTTTTTTTAGAAAAAGCCTCTGCTGACTACTCCCAAATTCTTAATTTCATTCGAGAGTGAAAACATTTCTAAATTGCTTCTGGTTCTGTGGTGAGAAGCACAGAAAAACACATGAGCACATGATTTTTGTTAGGCGTGTGAGTAATCTGAATGAGTTAGAGCTTAGCACATGTTGATGTGCTCTGCTGCCTTGGATCTGTTAGTGGTGTAAGGTGGTTTAAATCTAGCAGACATAAAGAGAGGCAGCAGCTCTCAGTACAATTAAATCTGCAAGCAGCCTCTACTGCACAGCCTGGCTCGTGCACCTTTCCATATCCCATCTCTTTCCCCTTCCTTAAAAATAGATTGAAAATTGTTTGGTCTGAAAAATGACAGACTTATCCTCTCAGTAAAGCCTGTTTTTCTAATACTAGGGGGAAAGTTTACTTACAGGCATTAAAAAAATAACTGTATTTTAAGTCTTACTTTTTGCCTATTGTTGTTTTGTGTTTTGCCACTTGCAACTCAGAAGAAAAAGAATCATTGTATCTGCTCTTCCATCTTTGCGTATATGGTGGAAAGATTTTTCTGAGCCTTCAGCTAGTTCTTGCCCATCCTGGAAGAGTGCTTGAAGGATCTTTTGCTTTATGATTTATGATCTAATCAGGTCTGGACCTAGAACCAAATCCCTCTCCTTTGCCAAACCAGCAGCTCTGGGAGAAAAACTGTTCCTCTGTTTAGGAGAGGTAACACCAGTATTTTTCTTCAGCTGCAGTAGAGAGCTTGGTGTTTTTAATGGTCTGCTGATAGGCATCCTTGGTGGTGCATTGATTTAGGCCCTATTTCCTGCAATCTAGACTCCTGGGAGGATTCCCTGGCTTCCTGCCTCTGTACTTCTGTTGAGTTTGCATTGAAAGTTGAAATGATTCAACATGATCTGCTGTCAGCCTCCAACTACACACTGGGAGATCGAAATAACTCCCTTCCCCTTCCTGGGAGAGTGGAGTTCCCAAGGACACTTCATGGTCCTTATATTTTCCTACTTGCTAGTTTGAAACCAGTGATATCTGGCTAATAGTTGTGAAAAAGCAAGCACTGCTTTGATAACTAATGTGTGCAATAAATTGGTAAGTTCTGTATTTAGATTTTTTTTCCCCAAATTGTTGCCTCAGTTTGGAGGTAGAGTACCCCACTCCTTTCTGTACAGGCCAAACAGCTACTCAAATGCCTTACCACAAATAAATCATTTAAGTATCTTCTTCTTGTCTTAGAGCACATCTTGGCTACCAGCACACTTTCCTGTCAATCTTCAGTAATGGCTTGTGTCAGGTGGAACCTCCTGGGAAAGAAATGGGTTTATTTTAAAAAGTTTATGAGAGCATCTCCTATATCTCCAATGTGTGTCATAGAGAGGGATTATTAAATATAGAATAAATAACAGACAACTGTATTACGAGGCTTTAATTCCATCGAGGGGTTCCATTTTTCAAAAGTGGATTTAGTGCTCATGAAAGCTGTCAGGTTGAGGTCCTTGGAAGCCAAAGTGGTCTTTTTATCCCATAGATAGAATACTGTAGTGCAAAAAACATGCAGGCTCTCCCACACTATCCTGACCTGCAGCACCTGTATTTGTGCTTTAACCTGTCCATGCAAAGCAAGTAGGAGGGCAGGTCCAGGAGGTGCAATGAAGTTTAGTGTAAGTAATCCAAAAAGAGCTCAGAGAAGGCTGGTGCCTCCCCATGTGTCGGCGGTGTGTTCAGAGGCACTAGCCAGGGTCCCAAAGCATGGTGAGCCCCTGGAGCTATGCTGGTGGGTGCACACAGGCTCTCAGGCAGCCACTGCACCACAGGGAAATAAGCCCAGAGCAGGGAAGTCTCCAAATCCCACAGGCAAAATGGTCTGACTCACAGGGCTTCTCTCATCTCTGTGATAATCTAACCCATAGGGAGCCTTGGCAGGATGTGTGGCATATTGAGGCTTACATTTAAAACCTACACCTTTATAGCACAAGGCCCATCAATTAATTTACCTACTCTTGTGTCAACTTTGGCAGCTTTATAAATTGGAAAAAGAGATTCATGATCTAAATCCAGCCCCTCACTCTGCAACGCATTGATGCCTATAATTCCTCATAGAAAATATCTTTCCTGAAGTCTGCAATGTGTTATAATCTCTAATTATGAATATGTTCACAGAATTTGTTCATCTCAAGATGCACTTGTGCATCTGTTATTTATGCACTATACATTAAACTTTACATATAGCTTTAGAAATATTTCTGCAGATGTGCACTTGTGCTTAAAAGACCATAGAAAAGGATATGTTAAGCTGTGTGATGAGGTCCTTGGGTATGGATAATAAAGTACGGGAAAGAGCATCATCTTTTCCCCTTGATGGGGTTGTAAATAGAGGTAGACAATCCTCTGCTGAAATTCTGGGGTGGAAGAGCATCTCCAGGGTCATGGCTACAGGTGATGTTGGAGTCCACCTCTCAGTGCCTTGCAGGCAGTCTGTGGGCTCTGTGTTTCTGCTGCCAGGCTCTGTGGGGTGGGAGGGTGTTCCTGCCTACCCTGGAGCCCAGGAACAGACAGTGTTTACTGTCTGGGTCTTCATGGCAGACAAGCCTGGTATCAAGGGCATCCTCGAGTCACCCTTTGAAGATGCTGTAGCAAGAAGCCAGTGTGTTTGTGAGGGCAGGGAAGTCTGGCACTGAGTAAGAGAGACGGTAAACTTATTAGAGAAGCTGAACTTTATGTTTAAATAGCACATAATGCAGTGGGGACTGGTCCCTGCCTGGCACTTTTAATTGCTGCTGTAATAATAATACAAGAAACAGAGCCACTGTTCTGTACTCAGCCGTACAAAAAATGATAAATTGTTATTCTACTTGTTTTCCTATTGTAAAGTAATGCTGTCAGTATGGAATTCATTTAACTGGGAGATAAGTCTTCAAATGATTACCTTAGAATCTGAAGGAGGAAAAAATAGAATTCAGCACTAGCCACCACAAGAAAATTAGAATTAAAGATAATATAGCTTGAAAAAAAAGAAGCAAAAAAAAAAATCAGAGGGCCAATAAATAAAATAACAAAATAAAAGCCTTATCTTTGAGCACATCCCAAGGTATTCTCTGCTCCCTGATTCCAATCAGTCCCAGAAGAACATGAATGCCACCTTAAAGCTGTGACTGCTTCAGGATCTAATTATTTTCTAATAGTGTGCGTCTATGAAGGAAGCATTAACTAATAGGTTTTGATAGGGAGATGCTACCAGATTTTTTTCTATGCTAGCCTTCCTTGTGTAAGCAAGCTAATGGTGCCTGTGGTTTGTGGAGATGACCCCTGAGAGACTGTGTTTCTGAAAGGTACTGAGATTCCTAAATTTCCACTGCAAGATAATCAGGACTCTGTGCCCGAAGGGGATACAAATGTGTTGTGTTGGCTTGGTTTTGGCTTAGTTTTCTTTCTCTGTTTTTTTTTTTTTTTTTGGTGTGTGGACTTCTGTGCTTCACAAACAAAAGTGTTTTTTCCATGAAGAGAAGACACCAACATATCTGTATAATATGCCCCTGCATCTCCTCAAAAAGACCCTTGTTAGTTACAGACCCTAGAAAGTTACAGTGTATGCAATTGAGTGCTCTATGTTTTCTTTCACCCTACAACACAGTTTGGCTTTTCATGTTTTTATGTTATGCTTAATATTAGAAGTACCTGAAATATTTGATGATTGATGGAAAAATGTATTCCTTTCTTTGCCTTGAAGCACCATATCTTTATGGAATCATAGAAGCTGGAGATGGTACAGGCATTTTTGGGTCATTGGAGCCACCCACGTGCCGATGCTGGATTGGCACTCTTTTCTTTTCCCGTGAAAGCTGCTTGTGATATGGTGGTGCAAAGAAATTTGCACTTTAATAGGACACAATTTCATAAAAGCTCAACCTGATTTTGTCTCTGTTTATGGTCTAGATATATACAGTGCTATACAGGCCATATGAAATTACTGCAAGAAGTTGTGAATGATGTAGGAAATGAAAAATTCGTCACAAAGAGCAAGGAGGTAGCAAGCTGTGCTGTACTCTACCTTTTGATATTAAACTCAGATATAAACCAGGCAAGGAAACTGGACTCAAAAGGTCTCAAGCAACAATAACCCCTATAGAATAAAACCAAGAAAAAAAAAAAGTCAAATTAAAAAAAGAAAAAGTTTTAGCATAGCTTGAAAGGGTTTATTCTCTCCTACTAAAAAGAAACCCAAACACTTCCCAGCTGAAGAGAGCACTTCTAAATGTGGCGTTGTCCCAAATAACGACAAACAGAGAGGGCTTCTGACAATTTGGGGAAGTGCTAGAGTATTCATACCAGAGAAAGCTACTTGTTTTTATTGGATATTTGGTTTAGTTGGGCTTTTTTTTTCCTGCAAGGGGGGTAGAATCACTCATTCTAGGGATGGTAAGTAGCACATACAGAATTTAATAGTAGCACATATAATAAAATCTTCTTACTACAGATGGCCTCTCAAAATAAAATCAGGTAAAAGACCGGGAATGCTTGGCACATCATTACTGCAGGTATTATGACCTGGTTTACTTTCACCTCATTGCGTAAGGATTCTATACCACACCCTTTTGGGGAGTAGCAAATATTTCTGTTTCCATAACGTGCTTTTCAATCCTTCTACCTTCGATTTGTGTGCACAGATTTCTTAATTGCTTGCAGAGCCATTAAAAATTATTTTTCTGGTGACGAGGAACGCACGGACTCTTCCTCAGGCCAAGTCCACACAGCATGTAAGGAGGTGCATGTCTCTCAGTGCTTAAAGCCAGGTGTGTTCTTCAACACCTTGCTGAATTAAATCCTCAATCATCATCACCATCAATAGCTACTTCTTGCATGCTCTCCCTGCAAAATGTGACTTTTTAAACACGCAGCCCTGGGACTTTGTGCTGGTCAGCAAAGCAACCACACTGAGTGATGTTCCCAGCTCTCTTCATACTCATGGCTTAAAATTACTGCAGCAGCTCCAGTACTTAATTCCTTTGCCAGTGAGCACCTGCATCGTACATGTGGGATTCTAATCTTCACATGTGAGATGGCCTCGAATAATTTCTGTGGGTTTTATAGGCAATTCTGTGGTGATCAAACTACCGTAAAGAGAGACCTGTATCAACTCATTATTTCCCCCCCTTCTTTCAAACATATAATCTAAGGTTTCCCTTGTGGGTGGCCCTTCTTTCTTTTGTGCCATGGTAATTTCTTCATAGGTGGTACCTGACAAGTCCTTTTTTACCCTTAGAGTTTTTTGTTCAGATTCCATTCACTTCAAAATATCATTACCATTGCAAACAAGGAAAATGTGTTTATCAGAAACTGCAAACTCCTTTAGGGCCTCATAGGATTAATCACGGTTATAAAGTTTTATTAAACACAATTTTTGTTTAATGACAAGCTCCACCAGTCCTTCCCATTCCAAACCAATCCTGTCCTTAGGGTGTATCTAGCACAGCAGATTGTTTTCAACAGACTCTCAAGACAATCCCTATTACTTTGTCATGCACAGAGATATTTTTCTTCCTGGATAATTTGAACTTCCTTAAAAATCACATCTGTTTCATACTTTATTTATTTGTAATTTAAATCCTTAAATTGAATCTTTCATTACTAACATCTGGGCTTGAAATGCAGCCCACTTGAAAAAATACAAATTTTATTTTATTTGTAGTTACCCCCCTTCACTCAGTAGCATTGGTACAAACATTCCCTGGCCAGAGGCAAAACAGCCGGGTATCTTAAAGCTGTGATGCCGTACCACGTGTAATATGGCTCACTTGAATGTCCCTGAAGTGACTGGCAATTTGCCCAGAATTAGACTGAATGCAAGTAATAAGCTGTAGAAATTCCACAATATTGACAATTAGATATCTCTATACGGCAGCAGCTGTGTATTGTTCTCATGGTATATTCCTCTCAAAGCACCTCCTAAAAAAGGGGGGGGGGAAAAACCTGGCAGAAGGTTGCAGGCAGCAGAAAGGTAATATACATTGTATGAAATATCTCGAATTCAGATTAATAGGAATGTTTCTATTAGCACAGTTTTCTACATCAGGAATAATGGCTAAGACAAAACACTGAGGAATTTTCAGTTTATAATACCACATCTGTACTGGTAAATAGCTACATTTTAAACTTTTTTTTTTTTCCTGAGAAAGATACCTACACACTCTTTCCTTTCATCATGAAAAGGAGGAGATGGGAGTATGGGCTTGCCTTTGGTTGCTGTTTGATTGCCCCCAAAACAAAAAAAGACATTACTGTCCTGCACCATGAAGTGTCCCCAAGATGTAGCAATATGGCCCAGAACAGAAAAGTGGGGTTAGAAGAAAAAGTTTGTGTTTTTTACCTGATTTGAGAAAATTCAGATAGCTTTGAGGGACTTGCTGGAAGAAATACATTTATTTCCTATTAATTCTCAATTCCTTCATGTTTCAAAGTTTATTTGTCAGTCTTTCTACAGAAAATGTGGAAAATTAATTCATTGAACATTTATTTTATTTTACCCACAAGAAGCAGCTGCCCACAGTGAACGGATTCAAATTTCATTTTTTAAACCATACTTTTGAAGTTTGCATTATGAGCTATTCATCTTTGATATTTTGCCCAGTGGATATCAATGGAGCTTGTTTCTGTCAGCTACTAAGCTTGTCAAACTTTGGTTTTGGTATCTGTCTTTATTGTAATAGAAATGATCATTTTTTAAAATAAGCTGCTGTTTGGTTGGTTTGTTGGTTTTTTTGTTTTTATTTTTTTCCAGAAGTACCATAAAACTGAGGGAACAATAAGATGTCAAGTTTTATATTGCAGATGCTAATTTATCAAGCTAATTACCAACAAAATGCAACTAAATTGCTGATAATCTTGAGACTGATTAATTCAGCAACAGAGATATTGATGAGTATTTAAAGGTTAGGAATAGGAGCGTTATGATGCAGGAGCCCCTTCCTACTTCGGTGCTTACCACAGAAGAATTATCTCAGCACCGCATGGCATACACAACATTTTGACAGATACGTGTGCTGTATGCCAAACAAATTGCTGGAGAAAGGAAAGGCCAGTTTGTGCATTTCTCTGCCTGGCATGACCACGCTGAATATTGCTAAAATAGAGGGAAAGGTTTTGCATGGCGCTGTGTATTCAGGTTTCTCTGTCCTGATGTCTGTCACCCCAGATCCTGCCATTTTCATTTCCTCTTCTATATTGCCTGCTTTTGTCCAACTGCCCTGCCTTGCTCCCTTTCTCCCCTGGAAAAAAACACAAACCACGCCACAAATGCAAACACTTTAAAAGATTGTGATTCATGGTCTTTTCCAGCTGCAGGGGAAGTGAAGGTGATGCCTGAATCCATCATTCCTTTGGTCAGAGATAACTTTTCCTCCCTGGACAGTGGGAAAAGTGTTTCTTCAGGCTTTATCTGAGTGCTGTCTCCTCTCCTCTGAGTGCTGAGGCTGCTGAGTCAGTGCCAAATGAGGTCAGTCGTGATGTCCATTTCTGGGAACCGGACACCAGCCTGAAACATCCTGAAATGGCATTCCTTGGGTCCTTTTCCTGCCAGCAGCACAACATCGGGTCCCCTTGGTGCCGAATGTACTCCAATAAAGGAGGTTAAAAAGCCTGTTCATTAATTGACTCCAGCACTGAGTGAGTCCCTTTTATAACCTGTGTTATCAGCAGAAGTACAAGCATGGTGTGGTAAGGAATGTGATTACGGACGAGATTTCCTGGGAGAGGAATTAGCTGGCTCTGGTGGTGATCTCCGTTATAATGAGCACACTGCCATCTTTATGAATGCAGATATAGATGTACTCCCACAGCCCTGAAAAACACTGAGCTCCTCTGCCTCGCTGAGTAGCACCAGCCAGGCTCTCAAAGGGTTAATCTGCAGTTTACTATTGAATAACATAAAATGAGCTGTAAATAATGTAATGATATGTATTGTTAAGCTACATATACTGTACCAGGTGCAAGTACTCCCACTCCTCACTTAGATATAATCTGGGGCAGTCAACAAACACAGATGTATTTTAACAAAAAAGAAAGGGAGAGAAAAAAAAGATGAAGAAAGTATGAACAAAAAAAAAATTAAAACATATGTAAGATAATTTAACTGAGATAATGATCCAGGTAAAACCTGGCCTATTTTTCAGAGTCACTTTAACTGTGCCGTGTAAAATACAATGGCATTTTGACTTGTTTTTGGAATACGCATGAGCCAAACACGTGTGGAAACACCTTGACAGGCCTTTTGTATAACTACAAGAAAACTGATAATCCTAAATCAATTACATGGGGGAAAATATGAATCTTTGAATACTAGTAATTATAATGGTTATTTTTCACTTTTGTAGCACCTGCAAATGATGCACTGTATATATAACAATGATTCCAAAAGCTCTAATTAACTGTTTATTTTTTTCTTCTTGTTTGCTGGCTGTAACCAGTCCACATTAATTGAAAATTTATACCCGTGTGTGTGTACGTGTGTGCGTGTGTAGATATGGATGTATATTTTTCCCCCCAGCCTGCAGCCACCCTCCCACTATTTATTATTACTTACGACTCTCTGAAAATCAAAATTACTGAATTTGCCTCTTCTAGGGTGGTTCTTAAAGCCTCATCAGGGGCTTTAGACTTTTTGCTGAACTTCCAGTAATATTCGAGGGGTGGAAAAATGTGGTAGAATATGCTGGGCTGATCCTACCTAGTGGAGACAACTGCAGTCCCTTCTGTAGCACGATGACATGGCTCCCGACTAATAGTGCCAGTCAGAATTCCTAACTGCTCCTACCAAATGCGAAAGAGCTGATTTTGGAAGACCTCCAGCCACAGCTTTCCACTGCTGATAGATTACTCTGGGCTATTCATGGAGCAAGATTAGCCTGACCACCATGAAGAAAACTCTTTGTTCCGTGTCATTACCTAGGACGGGTTGAACCGTGTTAAGGCAAAGCTGCATTGGTGAGCTAAATTCATACAGGGATTGGATCAGCGGTTGTTCTGAAATTATGCTATTATGGTTGAAGGGAGCGGGGGTGGTGGATTTGTCGGGGTTCTAGGTAGGGAATGTGAAGCACAACAAAACTCAGCGTAGAGAGAGGGGGGACAGCTTGCAGTAGGCACTGTTAGGATTTTTAATGTGGGTGCGAGCACGCAGTTGCCATAAAAGCAAAGCACAGCGGAGCTTTGTATTGAAATGAAAATGCAACTGTGCCTAGGCAGCGGCCAAAGGGTGCCGAGCCTTGGGTAGGCACCACGCACTGCGGCAGCTCCAGAGGCACCGGAGCGAGAGGGCCGGCACCGGCGAGGAGAGACAACAGCGCCGCGCACCGCGAGCGCAGGATGGCTGCTGGAACCATCTGCAGGACATCAAAGTCTGCTGCCTGATGGCAAGTGGGCTGCCAAAGCTTCTAAAGGCTTTGGCGCCTGCATGTAAATCGGATGCAAACTGTCCATCTGCTGCATGGCACAAGTGACAGCTGATTCTTTTTGCAGTCCGTAAGATGAACTAGACCTAAGCCAATCCGTCCCTGTTCCTAATCACACAAGGTTTGTCCTACCAGTTTCATTAGCCAGACACACGAGATACAGTATGTGGTTTTTCATTTTGCTCTGTACGTGACACTATAAAAAACAATGCTGGGGATGGGCTGTGAAACCAAAGGGGACACACTGCTGCTACTGCAGAGAAAGCATATTGGCAATGTTCAAAGCATATTGGGGCATAACAGTAGTCTAAAAACCCCAATATGGATTAGGACAGCTGACCAGATGTCTTGACTGACATTTTTTAACACGATTCAAGGGTGTCCCTACAGTACATAAATGCAAACTATACATCTGTGTACGTTTTTTTTTTCCACTGGAAATACCATACATGGATGCTTTGATTGTAGCTGACAGCTCCAGTGTGAGGAGAGAGCCTCAATTCAATGCTGCAGCCCTGGCCTTCTCCTCTGAGAAGCTTGCTGGAGAAAGTTTGACTGGGGTTCCAGTGCAAACAGGCAAGAGAGATGTTGTCTTCAGCAGAAAGTTACCTACCTCCTTTCCTCATCATATGGGTAGTGGGAACTTGCTGGAATGCTGTGTTGAAAGTGGGGGATGAGATGTGATATACTGTTATAATAAGGGAATGTTGTTCTTTTCTAGACTGATCTCAAATTTAGAAAGTTGGATTACTATCAAAATGCTATTGCTCAGCTGTGCAATTGTTTGTGAGAAGGAAAGATCAGGAATGGTCAGGGAGGGGAAAGCACTGCAGGTATACTGAGAGGCAAGGAACAAAGAAGTTTCCAATTTCTCACTTTGTTGTTTTTAAAGCAGAGGTCACATATGAAATCTAGACAGTCTTCTCTCCCCAGCCCCCTCATCTAATTAGATGGTCAATGGTCAGTTTGAACCAGCACACTGGGTCTGGACCAGTTACTGTGTGTTAGTGTGAGCCCAGTCAGCATTGCTCCTTCAGATTGCAATGGACACTTCTTTGCATGCTTCCACCCTTCCGTAAACATGCATCAATAGTTTTCCTACTCCTGTCTCCTGTACATTGCTGGTACGGGGTTAGGAACTCTGCTGGTAGGAAGCAAATTTTCCCACCTGTCCAGAAGCAACTTGAGGTATGGCAAACATCTTTCTCAGCAACTAGAGTTTATTCCAAAATACCATTCTTTGCCCCTGCCCCAGCCTCAAAGTACAGGGAAAACTGATATCTCGCCTTCTCCAAACAGGGAACTGCATTATAAGCTAATCACAGACTTTCTCCATCCCTGCTGGGCTTCAGCAGGGAGTTTGGTCTCTTCCACTGATACTCCTCGCTAGTGTCTGAGGAGCAGATTATTAGTATTTTCCCATTTATAACCAAATAGATTAGTTGGTTTTAGCATGTACTCTCTAGTTTCCAGGTAAATGTAAAATGGTGCTTAAATTTATGTTTCCAATTTTTTCCTTCATATTTCTTTCACTTTCCCAGCAACTAGCTCCAAGCTTCATGCAGAAACAAAAGATACCCTTAAAAACAAAAGGTCCTGTAGTATCAGTGAGGCTTATAAAGTTATATCCAGCATCTGTGGGTGCATTTTCTGTGGTGCCAGCTCCTTGGCTCTACACTTTATGGATACACAATTCTTACTTAACATTTTTGACAACATAAAGCTTGTGTTTTTCAGTGTTAAATCTTACTGGCATTTAAGTTTGGCTTTTATATATCCCTTCAGGTTTGTAACATACCCTTCTAAAAGGCTTTGTCCTGTGACATTAGCTACCCTTGTGCTTATACAGATACTGTAAGTTTACCCCAAATCTAGGCCTGGTGTCTTAGATGAGTGTTTGTGTCTAGAGAAAAAGAGTTTCTCTGAGGAACCACTGAATGATAAAAACTCTGCTCCAGCAGGTCCTGGGGACTGGAGGACCTGTGACTTGACACCAACTCCTCCTTGCTGCTGCAGTGGTGCCATCAGAGGACCTCACACTGGCAGCAATCCCTTAGAGTCCCTGCCACTCACATCCCTGCCTGCAGGTGCTCTGGAAGGTTCCTCAGTGAGCAGGTTGTTGGTGCTGCTCTCATGGCCAGCATCCTCCCAGGCTGACCAACCCCAGGGCAGAGGGGCTGCAGGTATCTCCAGGTGTGCATAGCCTGCTGCTGGCCAGGACAGCTGTGCTGCTGCATGCAAAGGATTTTCCTGCCATGCAGGTGAATGTTTGGATGAGTGTGCCAGAGCAACTGGCCTGTGCATGCTCAATCTTGTTCTGGAATCAGCTGATGGCTACTAGGTCAGACACCTTTATTGGAAGGGTGGAAAGAATGAAAAATTAGGTATATGGGGTTTAGAGAAGGCAGTGCAAGCCTAAGAAAAGACAGCTCTCTATGTTCTTGTGAACAGCAATCAAGAGAAAACTTAAGTCTTGAACACAGAAAATTGCTCTAAGCCTGTGTGGTAAAAAGCATTTTTGTTCCTAAAAATTAAATATCACTGGAAAATCACTGATAATGTGCTAAACATGACTTTTAGGCTTATATTATTTACTATGAAGCTGATGATACAAACTAGAACATGCTAATATCATAGCACTGAACTGAGCAGGTATACCACAATTTGTCTTTCCCAAAATGACCTTCCTCTTTGCTGACTGATAGAAAATCACAAATGAAAATGCCCTGGGTGAAACTTATGGGAATTTTCCTTCTTTTTCAGTCCTATGTCTGTGCTGTGACTTTCAAAGTGCACCTGAGATTGCAGGGTTTTACTGCTAAGATTGTAGGTTCTACTGTAAATCTGCACTAAACAGACCCACGTATAAATTGCTATCATGCTGTCGCATCAGTAGATCAGCTTACAGTCCCTTTTAGATTCTCTTTGTCTTGTTATTTTCATTCTATTCAGGAACTGAGCATCAAGATGGATATTTAAAACACAGCTTTCGATTTACTGATCTACAAATACACTTCTGACCTCCACATGTAGGCTATTAAATCCCACTGATTTTTCTTCCTGGACTTTTCTTATTATTATTTCCATGAAAAAGCCTATTCCTGAAAACTGGATGGGGATTTTGAGCCAGAAAAATCTCTGACCTGGGAATGTGCCTGTCACCAATGGTTATTGGAATACACTCTTGTTCACACTAGACTTCCAGCTCAGCAGCTCTGCAAAATAGAACACATCACAACATCTACTTCAAAGCAATTCTGAGAGTCTCTGAAAAGTACAGTTCCCCACATGCTTAAAAAAAGAATTAACACTACATCTCAACATTAAATTCAGAAGCATAAATAACCTGTTTGCTAAGAATGTGCCATTAGTTCCCTGTGCCAGAAGCCTCACTTACAGCATGAAGAAGGGAAAAGAAAGTCACTTACCTCTACCAGTGAGTAATGTAAAATGAGGGTACAATATTGAATAAGCAGGTGATACCACCACACTGTGACCCAAGGGCTTGGTGGAAACAATGGGAGTCAGAAGTACATGTCTCTTGTTGAATGCAGACCTCATTGTAGACTTTCCTTGAATCCATGCCAAGCATGTTTGAACAGAGGGGCCACTTAGCATTCTTCTCTCTTTTACTGCAATGAGGCTTAATGCAAAAATTGGGGAAATGGCTTTCAACAATGTAAAGGCAGCATTTTCCCTTTTCTTTGAACTCATTTCAGATCTATTCTGTCAGTTGTTTGCTGACAAATGAAAGAATACAGTCATTGATGTTTTATGTTTTGCCATGACAGAGAAGGTACTTTCTGCTTTTCACAATCCAGTAGTTATGCGTGATGCAATAAATATAGAGGCAAGGTCATGCACTTAATAAATTTGTAGTGAGACATATATATATTTGTTAAAGCCTGAGTATCATGCGGTATCTTAAAGAAAATCATACTTCTGCCCATCCATCCATCTATCCATCCATCCATCCATCCATCCATCCATCCATCCATCCATCCATCCATCCATCCAACCATAAGATTATCTCTGGTAGTACATGGTCTTTAAATTATGCAGACCACCTTTCTGCTGCCTAAATAAAGGGCCAAATCCTATTTCTTCACTTGGTTTCATTCGTATGCTCTCCCTCTCTGTGGCAGCTCCACAACCTGATAGAGATGCAGTGCAGTCTGCATGCTGGCCCCAAGCTAGAACACATTATTGCTCAGGCTGTGGAAAGGCTGATTTGGATCCGTTCTTTGCACTGCGGCAGTCCTGTGTGATCCTTGCCTGGCATGAGCTTCCCATCTCGTACCAGCTCCTCTGTTTCGGGAGTTTGTGTGCAGTGTTAACATAGCAGAAAGTTTGGGGTTTTTTACTTCTTTTTTTTCTTGTGGAAACAGAGTGACTCGTGACAAGATCAGGGAAAACATTTGGGACACTGCTCATTGACATTTTACCTGAGGAAAAAGAAGATTGTAGCATACTCAAAGTAAATCACACAGCAAAGGGAATGTCCTCATTTTAGACTGCAGAGCAGAGAGCCCGTGTGCTGCAATTGCTAAGGTAATGGTTGCTGCCGCTCAACTGTTTCCTCGAAATGCAGCCACTCTGCCTTTTTATTTTTGGGCACTTTTGCATGCATAATGATAGCCATCCATTTAAAGGCAAATGTCCTCTTAGTTTTAATGGGCTTCTGTTCATGGAGCATTGTCAGATATTGTCTTTACTTTAGTGTTTTGTTTTTTTTTTTCTTTCTTTTTGTAATTTGGAGATAACCGCTGCTTTGTCATGACTCTCCTGGAAGCACAGGGTACCTGTGCCCTTCAAGCAGCTGCTCGGCCTCTTCCAGAACAGGGCTACTCTATGTACATTGTGGAAAGATATAAATTTTTATGGTGTAAGTGTTTTTACAATGGATTTATCACATAAATAAGGAATGGAAGAGACCTTGCTGGTCTGTTAATTTACCTCCCTGTAATATTAGATTATTCTCCAGAGTGCATTTTCTAGATCCATGGACAGTCCAATTTTAAATGTCACAAATGATGGGGTTTGCACAGCTTCTTGCAGGTGAATTCATAGTCTGTATGGCCTCAGTCACCTTTCAAATATTTACACGTCCTTTTCTTCCTCACTCATTTTTTCCTGAGTTGATATGATGCATACATGCATTTTATTTTACACTTGCATTTGCAATCTATTGTCTCCATGCCTAAGAACATTTACAGACCTTTCCAAATTCCCCTCCTTCTTACCACTATCATTTCCTATTAATTTGTTCTCTCATATCACATTCTTTGTATTTTTAAAATACTCTTTTTTCTCTACTATCAAACTCATCTCAATCAAGCACTGCCTAATGTTGCCTCTGCAGCAATGCAAAGGGTGAGAAGGGATATCTGTAATTTTAAAAGGCCTGAATACTTTCCAGGTATCCATTTTACATACGTAACAATGTTTCTGGGGAAAAGTGCATTAGAGAAAACACAATTCTGAGAAACAAAGTTTCAAGTAATTGTGAAACAGATTTAGTAACTTTCTTTAATTTTTTTTCTAAATTAAAACAAGACCTTGCTTTTGTCTTCATTCACTGTGAATATATCTGCTCTCTGTAGCTTCCAATTAAACATCATGTGTGAATTTACCACCTTCTTCAGATCATTAATAAATTTTACTGAGTTAGATTCCAAACATGCTTTTAGGGTATATGATAATTGTGATACTTTATGTTATGGTGCATCTTCAAAGCTGGATTTAATGAGTCAGAGAGCCTACCTGTAAAATTGTGTCTGGAATGAGTTGAAAGGGGAATCATATTTTTTTAAACAAAAATGTTTTTTGCAGAAGCTCTGAGTAAAAAAAGAAAAGGCAATATTTCCTAAATCTAGCTATCTCTCAGCTCTGCTTTTTTGCATTAATTTTTTATTTAAAAGTTTTTCATTCCAGGTGGCTTGCAAACCTTGTAATAAAGTGCTTCTAGGATCAAAGGAAGCTATTTTTATAGTATTACCTCATTTTCTTTTATTAAAATAGAGAACAGCTTTAAGTTAAACGCATATTTGGTCAAAATGATAGAAGCTCTAATCATACTTTCCGTATTTTTCCTAAGGCACAAAGGATAGTCTAAGTTTTGGGTGACAGTCATTTAGGGGGCCACAAGACCTCATCTGGAACAAAACAATGTTGTTCTTCTGTGCAGTGTCAGAAAGTCTCTATGGCATTTTCAGAAATCCCATCTCTTAAGCAAGAGCAATATTTTCATAGATGTAATTCAAAAATAAAGGCCTTTTCTTTCATTTTATTCATTGCAGTGGAGTTTAGGGTGCTTAGGAAATGAAGGCCAGGGCCCTAGGTAATAGTCTATTCAGGTCAGGAAGGCTAATTAATATGCAGACACTAGCTATGTTTCCAGTGTTGTGTTAGAAGACTTGGTTTATTTGGCCAATGACAAGTACAGCGTGATGGAAAAGAATCAGCCTCTGGAATAGCAATATTTACTTGCATGTACTCATGCTAGAGGGTGAAATTTTTGTACTTTGTACATTTAAAGAGAATGCAATTTTTTAGAAGAACTGTAGCTGAAAGAGAAAAAATCCATACTCTGTGCTGGTCTAAACAAAGATGAAGAGAGATATGTGCAATTTATTCCATCATTCCTTCACGGATTTCCCATTAGACTTTGAATAAGACTTGTAACCCTTACAAGTCATGCTCTTCTGCAAAAGGTGCATCACAGCAAACTCAATTGCAGATATAGGTGTGTTTAATGAAATTAATTCAGTGAGAAAGGACTATGGCAATGTACATCTTAGAGACTTCCTCTCATTTATTCCTTTTGGAAACAAAAAATTAAAAGTCACACAAGCTTTGTTGGGCTCAGAAGACAATCCTGGGAGCAATGTACCATGATGTATCAATCTTAGATGATGCCGTAAGATACAGGCAGGGGTCTTTGTGATTAATATAGTTCTTGATCATGAAAGTTTTGCCAGTGGTTACAAGTTCATTCAGGCATTTATAGCCTGGATTTTCCTGCTACTCATGTTGCTTACATGCAAGTGTGCACCCATGAGTCACAGCAGGCCAAAGTCAGAAGCACTAGGTTCATGCTCTCTTTGTGGGCTTGGGTTGGACACAAACCAGGATAATATGTTGAAGCCCAATTCATCATCTGCCAAGGTTGGCTTTTCCTGAGCACAGGGAATGATTTGAACCTTAGCTACAGCTAAGCTAGTAGCCTGTGATTGTGGTGTGGAACACATGGATCATGGGCCCAGCACTGTTAAGTCTGGTCCCTGCTCTGTGCTTCTGTTAACATCACAGAGCTCATAACTGCTGAGCACAACAGCAATTATATGTACCCCCTAATTTAAATGAATAATAAGTGCAGCCCTGGCCCAAAGTTTTTCTGATAGATGTTGCAAAATTAAAAAGGAACCTGGAAAAAATTTCTGTTACATGAATAGGAAATCCACCTTACTTATAGAGTTACTTCTACCAAAAGCAGCATTGATTGCAGGGTAATGCCATAAGATGTATCAGTGTCTCTAGCAATCTATTTCTGGAAGCCACATCTCTACAAACCATTTGTATGTTGGACTCATCAAGCTGCTTGTGGATTTATAAGATGTTATTCTCATTAATGATATATAACTAACGTGAGTCAGGACATTACTTGTCACTTTAATAGAAGTCAGTGGCTTGTCTGAGAGATGTTGTCTTTGGACTGTGTACAGGAAAGTACATAGTGAATAAAACAACATCATTGAGTATTGACCATTTAGGACACGAATTTGCAGATAGCCTTTTGTTTTAAAAATAAATCAAAGGTAAGATAGGTAAAAGTATCAAACATTTTACTTTTTCTTACCATTCACGGATTCTAAAATTCAGCAATGGAATAATAGCCAGGGATAAAACAGACAACACGCTGACCAAGGGCTCCTAAGTGTCAGTGGAAATGCTTCTATTGACCTCACTGCAGCTTGAATTGGTCCCCAAATTATTTTCATTTTTGCAGTTCAAAATTGCAATCAAGCTGATTCCTGGACCATATGTTTCACCAGAAACAAAAGAATTATATTGACTGTGGATATGAAAATCCAGTATTTTCTTAGAAAATTCATAAATAGTACATACATATTGTGTCATTAATTTAAAATTCTTATATGATTGAAAATTGATGCTTCTTCTAATTTTTATACTGGTTTGGGTTTTTTTTAATCTAGAGGTAATAACAGGGCAATAAATATTTCTCAACTCAGTGCATGTATAAACTAGATTGTTATAAAAATGTCTTTAATTTAGGTGCATGTACCCCATTTTACAATGTAGAAGTCATTTATAATTATATACATTTTAGAGTTAGGACTACTGTATCTTGCTAAGGCAAAGCATTTCTATTTATTCTATTGTTTGAGCAGGCTTCTTTTTCTGCTCTTTTTTAACATTTCAGAATATAAATTGATTAGGAATGCTCTAAACTGATGGAGATTTTCTGTTTTACTCTTAAAATTTAGCTCTTCAAGTACATTTTCCTCTACAAGCTTTTGATAGATATGAAGCTGTGCTACTGTTAATATAAATAATGTCTGGCCACTGGGAAGACATATATTTATTTACAATAAAAACTGACGTATTAATTATTTCATTCAGTAGACAAGTATCATCATAAAGACTGGGCTTATACAGAATAGCAGGCATCACAGCAAAAATCATAAATACTGTACTTCTGTTTAGCTTGACAATGGCAGGTAATAGACTATCATTTCTGTTCCCTTAGCTACTGTATCCTTTTCTATCCATCATTCTTTATTGTTATTATCACACTTATTTCAGCACTCTTATATCAGCAGCATTTAGTGATATTGCAAAAACATGGTTCAGAAAGGCTGAACTTTTAATTGTTATGAGAAATAAGTTAGCTTAATTATTCTGTGTAAGTAGAAAAGATGTGGTTTGTTCTTCTTCCTAAGTCCTTCCTTCCTAATCGCAATTCAACACCCTTTTTAAGCATTGCTATGTATGAACTTCATGCTGCTAGACAAATAAATTCTTTGGAAAAATGCACATTTTTATTTGGAAATAATGCCATCTCTTTGTTAGATTTGCAGCAATCCTATTTTGCCTCTACTGTTTTTAAGTCGAAAATGAAAAATTATTTAGAAGATGTTTGTGCATCATATTGTGCTGAATGGTATGTAGGTCAGCATGCTGCACCATAGCAGATAAGGCACAGTGAACAAGTGTTCTATGTACTTACAAGCAAATATCAGTCATAATAGAAGTAGACAGATCTACAAGAGCGTTTTGGCTTAGGAAATGTTTCTTGTCATTAGCATTTAAAAAAAGCTATGAGATTCAGGCCTATCAGCACCGATTCACAGCAAAGCCTGGCTTGCACAGGTTGTTATCTGTTCAGTACAGAGGTGCAGCTGGTTAGCAAATGGATTTGCAGATTTTTTTTTTTTTAGCAGGGATGAGTAAAAAGGCAAAGAATCAGGTACTTACAACCCATTCAGAATGTAACAATTTTGTTTGTGTTATAAACCAAACCTTCTGTTTTTTGAAAACTGCATTATTTTTAGAAACAGAACCAAGAAAAAACGGCTGATTTAAAAAAAAAATCTTTATTCATATTCCAGTTTCCCTAAGGGCTCCAATATCCATGAAGTAATACCAGCAAAGGGAGCAATGAAGACTGCAGACTTCCATGATTCAGTTTACGATGCTGCTTTATTGTGTTAGCAGTCAAGTCAAAAGGCAATATCTAATATTTTTAATTTTTTATTTCTTCCTCTATGTATTCTCAGAAATGTGAAGGGAAAAATATGACTGATTCACTCCCTAATGCTATGGCTGAAGGTTAGGGTAATTTTTATTTTATGTGGAAGTGGAATCATTTCTCATGAAGATAATAATCAGGGCTGATGCTGAAAGTAACTCAGTCATGCCTGAGTTGTAGGGTGCTGTTCTGCACAGCTATTTGCAAGGTAGAAGGGATGGGTTTCCTTTTTAAGGAAAAATGCTGAAATGCTGTGCATGAGTTGATGGGACTACTTATCAGGTATGTGAATGCTATTCTTTTCTGTATGGCAGAGGAAAAGGCTATAAGGTGCTTGAAGAAGATCCTCTCAGAAGGCTTCCTTGGAAGGAGGGGATGGTGAAAGGGCTGTGTAGGTGCATGTCCTCCTGCCAGGCCTGCAGGTAAAGGGAGTGACCATTGGAGTGACCCAGGGTGGACCATAGCTTCAGCCTGAGCTTCCACCTGAGTTCGAAAGGGCTGTGGGATGAATTTTGTCTCCAGTACTTGTCAGCTGAAAAACAGTTCCACAGTGTATGAACTTAAGGAAAGCAGATATACATAGAAAAAAAGCATGATTATAGCCAGCATCTTTCCATCACAGATACAATCACAGAATCATAGGTTCATAGAATATGCTGCATTGGAAGGGACTCATCAGGAATCATCAAGCCCAATCCCTGGCCCTGTGGAGGACACGTCAAGGACCACATCATGAGCCTGAGGATGTTGTCCAAATGACTCTTGAACTCAGACAGATTTAATGCTATGACCACTTCGCTGGAAAAACTTGCATGATTTTAGCTTAGGCTGCTGGACTTATTTGGAAGATCTCAAACATTACAAACAGTAAACACAAATGGGGCCAGTAAGCCACTGATGCTCCTCAACTAGGTTTTATCAAATGATAAAATTGCTCCAAATTTTAGATCAGCGTTGAAGGTATTTCTCCTACATCTGAACCAAACATTAACATTTTATGAATACCAGCCTTTGGACAGTGTCCAAACAGGAGGGTACTGGCAATGTGTACATTAAGGAGTGCATTGCTGAGTCCCTGCAGGTAGGGAACCAAAGCTTAGAATGAAAGGAATAAATACTAGTGAACAAATCTGAATGAAAGGATTTGATTGAATATGTGAGGACTATACAATTACTGAAACTATGAGGTGAAATATACAGTAAATATTTGTATTGTTGACTTGAAAAAAGGAAAGAAGAGATATTTATGGCTGGACAAGTGAGAACAGAAAGGAATCATAAGTAAAGTGCCATGGAAAGTAGTGCAGTTTAATATTTAGGCTTTGATTTTGCACAGAGAAGTGCTTAACCCAGACATATAAATGTATCATGTGAATATAATTCAGAATGGAGTATGTTTCTGCAGTTCTGCTTTTTAGGATACTGCTGCTTTATTCAATGTATTTGAATCCAATGATTCACAAAGTTTGAATCTCCTGACAACATTTTCAGGTGAAACTAGAAACAAGAGAAGAGCCTCCTCAAATTAGGTTACTTATAGTGTCTGCTAGTCTACTGTAAAATTAGCTCAGATTTGCCAAGTCAAAATTATATTTTGTTTTTCCTGGTCTAAATTCAGGTCACTGAATTTAATGGACATTCTGTGGGTGTAACAGAGAGTAACATTTGGCTCAGAAGCTACAAAGAGAAAGATCTCCAATATGATTTTATTATATTAGTATCTTACATTGAGCATCTTACTGTTGATTGTAGTAGCAGGTCTCTGCTTGTGCATGCTTGCCATTGACTGATAAGAGACATTTATAAGCTAAAGCATTGAAAAGATTCTCACACTTGTTCATGGAAGATGGGAAAGATTCCCTTACTTTTGTGCATGTTGAATAACAATACATGATCTGTTGGATAGAAGGAGGTAAAGAAAATACTATGCAGATTTTTTTGAGATGAGTATCCTATAGTATAACCATTCTTAATGCATAACCATATAGCAGTGTCTGTACCATGAATTTCAAATTTACTTTGCTCTTCGTTTAATGTAAATTTTTCAATTAAGTATTCGTATCTCTATAGATTTTGTAATTGTTAATTTATTGCTTGCCTTAATAAAATTTATCTACTGATGGAAAGCAGATTTCTTTACCTTGAAAAAGCCAAAGTAGGAAGCTATGGTTTTTCCACAGTCGCTGAAGTTCATATATTAAACACAAGGATGACAAACATACTAAACCATCTCAACAGAGTTGCAAAGACTTGGTGCAGGTGACCTGGACAAATATGTGAACTTCAAAATGAGTCCTGCTCCATAAATAAGGTGTCTCTTACATGTCCTTTTCCTTTGCCACTACCTTTTTCTTTGCCACTACCTATCTAAGCAAGTGACAGTATTTAAAAGCCTAGAGCTGGAATGGACTTTGCATACAGAAATCCAGGGTCTCACACACATAGAAAGAACCTTGCTTCAACAGAAATGTGTTTGTATCAAATCATCAAATTATAAAATGTAATTCTGTGGTAAAGCAGAATTTAAAAGTGTGTAATAAGAAATGTAACCCTCTTCGGGGCCTATTTATGGATCTAATAATATCTCTTCTTTTGTAGTAATGGAGATATATTTGATTGTACATATAAATTTATAAATAGTGTAACATATCAGTGAAAAATCAAGGATGACATCCTAGAAATCAGTGGAAACATTCCCATTCCCATAGATTTTATGACATGAAATTTCCATTTAAGCCAAAGTTATCTTTATTGTGCCCAATTCAACATAGTTCTTCAACTTGCCATAAGTCTGACATGTTCAGATTTTTGTGGAAAAATGTGTCTGAGGCACACTAGGAGAGAGTTGAGAGTTGAGCTGTAAGATCTTTCATTAATTATGAAGTTCATGCTTATAATGACTATTACTTTAGTAAGAGATGTGACCAAAAATCATTGCTAAACTCAGGGTGTGAATTAAAGAAACATCACTTTACTCATGTTGTAAAACAGGTCCCACTCCAGGGAAATGACCAGCAGCTGAAGGTTCAGGATGAGCTAGCAAAGCCCTGACCATGTGGGCACTGTTGCACCTGGTCCAGAGTGCCACCCGTGCTCAGCCCTTGGGTCTGCTCACTCTCCAAAACTTCCTGGCAGGTGCTGCTCTGGTGATGGCAAAATGAGGGAATGCTGCCTGTGAGGAGCAAACAGGACAAGCTCATCGCCTCAGCAGCTGCTCCCTGCACTGAGGAGCTGCAGGTCTCCCGGGGCAGAGCGAGGTAGAGAGGAAATAATGCAGGGAGACACAGAGGACTGGGCACTTCACCACATCTTTGCCTCTTGGGGGCTACTACCTGCAGTCAGACTTATGCAGCCCAGGTCAAATCCACAATATCCTCCTTTCCTCAAGGAGTGCAGGGCTGTGTGCTAACCTCAGAGCAGCCACCCTGGCTGCTGAGATGGGTGCTTTTGTTGCCTGCATGGGTAAGTTTGGTAACTTGCAATGTAGCAAAGAGACATTGTTCTGTGTGTCAATAATGGTGTAAAGTGCTTCCTTCTGACTTGTCTTGCTTTTGCCACTTACATGTGTAACGAATGAGAAAAATATTGTGGGCCCTGTTTGCAGCTGCATGTTAGCTGACTATCTGTGTTTGGAAAACAGGGGTCAGAATATCAGCACTTGTAAAATCGTGTTGTGTCATTGCAATAAACAGGGTTACATCAATTTACGCCAGCTGAGGACTTGAAACTAGATTTTTAGGAACATTTGATTAAACAATATTAGAGCAAAACTCTATCATAGGTAGTTCTGCATTTGCATCCAGTAGTGACCTGTATCCGATATATCAGAGGGAGAAAAATAACTAAAAACTAAAGCAACAAAAGCAGTACACAATTAATCTGGTGAATCTCATGCATTGGATTTCCAGAGCTGGATAAGTCTAGCTTATACATAGTAAATAGAAATCTACCAATTTTATAATTTCAAAAGCAGATCAGCAGAACTTGCTCTTGCTTCCACTGCTGGTATCTTTGAATTCAGTGACATCAGGATCAGGGCTAAACTCAGCCCTACAGCAAATGGAAGAAGGAGTGAGAGTTGATAGGGAAATATATGTTATAATATCATTTTAGGTTTAATGTTATTTTACTGTAACTGCTCTGAAGTGTGGTACTAAAAACTGGTAAACCAAATTGTCCCAGTAAGACCCGATGCAGGGCATGTGTTTTTTCCTGTATTATATAAAAATTACTGAAGGGAAGATTAATAATGAAACAAGAACAGCAATATAAAGGTAGGCAATGAAAAATGACTGTTCTAAGGGACAGAAAACAAATGCCAAAAGACTCATATGTTGTACAGATAAAAATACTATACATATTGTTAGAAAGCCAGCATTTACACCATATTATTCTTTAAAACTTTATGGATCAAATTTGTTAAAACCTTCCTGTTGTAAAAAACAGGTTTTGTAAAAAAGCTTCCTGTTGACTCTGAATATATTGTGACCTGCCTAGTGTCAGCCAGAAGTAGGATTTTTAGGATACATCTGAGTTTGTTTCTATTTCCGTTCAAAGCTGAGATTCAATTTCTTAAGTTTTCTCTGAGAGCTATTAGTGGACTTCACCACATTGGGCTAATGGACAAAGAGGCTAATTTTGAGCAAATAAAAACACTAAAAATATGATGTGCAATTGCTTGGTGGCAAGGCTATAGTTATTAGCACTTGTAAAACAGAAGACAAAATTAATGGAACATGACTGGGACATCCCTTGAAAATCAGATCTATTGCTGTGATTTGAAAGAGTGATTCCATGAATGTCTCAAAATAAGGAGTGGGTAAGAGAATAGGCTAAGAGGAGAGGAATCAAAGAGCTTGAAGGTGGCGAAGAGAAAATGTGATTAAGTAGGCTAATAAATTTCTGGGGAGGGAGGTGGTGTAGACACCCTTAGTGGGTGAGATTTATAGGCAAAGATGTATCTTCTATAAGCTCTCAGGAGAAAAGACTGATTCCTATGCTTGTAGCCTTGAAAAAACAGAAGGGTTTCAGCCCTTTGTTACTTTGCCTTCATTGGCATTTTACTCTACCCATCATTTTAGTCATGCCAAAATGCCCTCATCACAACCCCAGGATGCAGTCTTTCTGTTTCACCAGTCGATCCCATCCTGGTACCACCAAAGCAACATAGATCATTTAGAATACCTTTTTCTGTCACTGTAAGGTCTCTCAGTAACCCTTTTTGGTCACAGTCAGCATCTAGAGAAGTCTCCATAACTGAACAGGGCCCCTATGTTGAAAGACATTCCAGAAACAAAAGCCTTATGTGCATATGTGGTGCAGCCAGCCCTTTTGTAGGCTTCTTCCTCATCTCAATTTCTTTTGGCTGTTTGCTCACATATGAACAATAGAACTCACTATCCTGATTTGACACAAAGTAAAGCACTTATTTCAGGAAACAACAACGTCTGAATTAAATAGCTCTGCTGGATGGCACATGTGGGAAAGCACATATATATACATGTGTCCAAATACACACTTTTAGAAATGCTCATTTGGCAAATTAATAGCCTAAAAACTTCCCAAACAAAATAAACATGCAAGTAGTGATTTATATAAAAAAACATTTCCTTCTGATTAAACTGCCAGTTTGGTGTAAACAGGGCAGAAAAAGGTTATAAAGAGAAGGTTGTGAACCCCTTCTTCACAGTGCCGTGCTGCTCCTCAGCATGCAGTGACACAGGGGTTCTTGCAGCTACTTTTTGGAGTAATTACTCATGTTGTAAAACAGAGGCTTACAAGCTGGGGCTTTGTCATTTGGTTATGAAATTAACTGATTTGTGCATGTATTCCTGTAGATTCAAATATTTTATCAGTATGGAGCGCAAGGCATGAAGGCCATTCCTGTGCCACAGCTGTCTGAAGTGTATATGTGCGGCAAACAAAATGAAGTGGAAAAGAAATTTACTTACAAAAAAGAATTCAAAAAAGGAAGGGAAACTGTCTTTGATGTTAGAACTTGTCTTGCTTTATGCCGGAATTCTGTTGTTACTTTTGAAAATGTAAAAGCGGTTCCAAAGCACATTGGCACGTGCATGAAACTGCAATACTCACTTGGCAGTGCCTGTTCCCAATGCTGGCAGTGTGGCACATAGACCTCTTTAGCCTCTTCCTCTGTTGTTTTCTGCACAAGAGCCAACCATTGTGGCTACTCATGAGGCAAGGCTGGCAGCTGAAGAACCCAGATGCCAAGCTCTGGATTGTCTGTCTGTTCGGTTTGTGGCTGGTCTCTTCCCTGGCATCTGCCCTGGCATTGCAGCAGGCTGTGTAACCGTCTGTGGAGCTGGGTTCAGGATTAGGCTTCTGCTGGATAGCATGCTCTCCTGGTCACTGTTTGCCTTTCGAATTACCCTTGATTATGAGGAATGCGTTTCTCTCCTGCGCACTCCACCCAGGACGAGCGTGCTCCTGCAGGGCTGTTTGGTGAAGAAAGGATGGGTGCTCCCCTCCCTTGGCATGGCCTGGTTTTAGCTTTAGAGCAGAGCATGGATAATTTCAGCCCCATAAACCCAACGATCTCCTCTCAGCCAGGAAAATGTCCAAGTTGAATGTGATAACACACTTGTATGTCTTTTATGTGGCTGAGCCCCCCAGGCCCCGGCAACGGCCTGAAGAATGTCATCTCTGGTTTGTGTTAGCCCACATGCCTGCAAGACTCTGCTTAGGCTCTGGCTGATTTTTAATTCACTGCAAGTGTCACAGCTGAGCTATATGAGGTGGTTGTTTCTCTTTGGGGGTATTTATCTTTGACACCCAGAAAGTTCAGCAGGCGATTTAAGTAGGGAAACTTCCAGGACAATAGAAACACTGCTAGAGAGTGCCTAAAGGGGTAAAGTGTCTTTTCTTGTAATTTATTAGTGTAATAATGTTATACCTTGTGACAAGAGTCCTTAATCATTAATATATATTATTCTCCTTTTCTTTTCTTGGATTTAGAGAATACCAGTTGACCAGAACCTGTCAGTCTCTGGGTCAGACTTCTTTGTCACTGCATCTGCCTGATGATGGGGTAAACAAGAGAAAAATTTGCTGTATTGTGATCAGACACTTGCCCCACTGACATAACACTCTGAAACCTGATTTTCAAAGGACATTTCCTTCCTCTAGAGTCCTCTCTAGCTCATCTGTGGATTGGTATAGCTTTAAATCACGGCACCCACATGAGAAAGGCAGGAAAACTGGCTAAAAGAGCCTGATGCAAAACTTATTTTGAACCCTTCTAGTATAATAAAGTTGCATTTATAGATGCCATGTGAGAATGTTTCTAAAAGAAGGAATTTTTAGAGAGAAGATAGAGAAAGGGATTGTTTAGCAAGCTGTCCATTGCTGGTAAGTAGATCTGTAAGGGGTACAAAGAAGGATGTGCTCAATTCAATATTTGTAGATACTGGGCCAATCAAGGCATCAGAGAATCACAGAATAGTGTGAGTTGAAAGGGATCTTTAAAGGCCATCTAGTCCAACTCCTACTTTGAGGCACAGGGACATCTTGAACCAGACCAGTTTGTTCAAACCCCTGTCCAACCTGACCTTCTGTGTTGCTGCGGGTGACAGACAACATGGGGACTCATACACATTTGTAAATATTATCTGTTATGAGATTTCTGAAAAGTGTACACTGGGATAGAGGAATCACTGCTTGTCCCAGCTGAACATCTCAAGCCACAGAACATCAGCATGGCTGTAAGAGTGGCTGGGAATGAAGGCAATACTGCACTCATCTGAATTTGTTCTTTCCTCTTTTATTTCATACTTCAGGTGTCTCATACCCCCTAATATTTCATACAGCTAGGACTGGAGAAGGGTAGGAGGGAGCAGCACAGTGCAGCTGTGTGACTGATGCCCCATGGGCACAGCCAGTAGCATTGGTGTGCTCTCACTGCATCAGAGGCATTGTCACACCATCTATCAAAGCCTGCCACGAGCGTTGTGCTGCCTACCCAGGCACTTCCACCACATCCAGGGCTACTGCATATCCAGTCCATCTCCGGTTTTTTACAAGAAGATATTTTCAAAAACATTTCTGTTTGGAGCTGGAAACACTCTGAGAAAGGCCAGTGTCCATGTTATTCTTTCTGACTGGAGGCAAAGAAAATGTGGCTTTTCGACAATTCATCAAATTCTGTTTGGACCAGGGAACCATACTATGGTATTTTGCCAAGCTGCAGTGCCAGCTTTCAGTAAGATGTCAGAAGATAATTTACACATAAATTTCATACTCAGAACACTATTGAACAATGTCTTTCCCAATCTTTTAAAAATTAAAATCATTTATAAACCTCCGAAATATAACGGCACATCACATAGTCATTACCATTTAACAAAAATTCTATTAATTTATTATCTAGTTAGTACCAATTTTAATATTATTAAAAATAATTCTCTTTGTTTATAGAATACATTTTTCCTGTCAGGAGGAAATAGAAAAATTTCAGCCTCCCAAAATGATCAAGTTGTTTTAATGAACTTTATCACAATAACTTATTGATGATTTCTAACAAGTAAATTGCTTTCAGTTAGAATGTGAAATACATAAAAAAAAATTGAAATAAAAGTTAATTTTCTAAATGTAGTCTGGCTTCTGTTTTCACATTTGACATCAACTACAAATTCTGCCAGGAGTATGCATAGGTAAACATGTATCACTTTGAAACTGCAGAAAACCTATAAACTAGTCACAGGCCTCTTGTGTAACCTGGATTGTTAAAGTTTTTCATTCAAAGCTTCTAACCTATGATGGTCTTTAAACCTATTTTTAAGGTATTTCATGTCTGTAGCCTGTGCAAATGACCACAGTTAGAGAACATACAGGTTGTGTTGGCTGTGCTGGCTGCGGGGAGCCTGATGTTCATGTTCAAGAAGGTTGTGACAACTTAGCTAGAAGTGCCCTCCTGCCCCAAAAATCAGGGTGATGCTGCAGCATGGTTTCAGGATGCTCTGTGAAGTGCTCTGAATTGTGTCTGGAAACAGAATGAAGAGATTTTCATTTTACCCCGAATATGCACTGCATTTATATTATACCCCTTTCATTCTCTGGTATAAATCAGCAGAGGCAGACACTTATAATTTCTTACATCAATAAATTCCTCTCAAACACTAAAAAGATATATGAGTCATCATTTGTTTTAGAAATCCAACCTAAGGAAGAAAATATGGAAACATTGTCATTATTTGAAATTATATTTGGACAACAAATGACAGATGTATGCATTTACCTCTTTGCTTTAATCATGTAATTTTACAAAATATGTAGTTTTGGTCTCTAATCCCTGAAGAATTTAATCAGTGGTGGTTGGACCGTGTAGATAGTATGTAGCCAATTTTTTTGGTACAAACCCCTTTAAGAATAAGTTGGCAGAAAAAAATTATTTAAAACCTCATTAAAAGGACCAGCTAAGGTTTGGCACAAACAAATCTCAGTGTGGGAATTAATTCTTTTTCACCAAATTAAAGAATATCAGTTTGTTTTAAAATGATATCAGTGCAGCAACCCCCCCACCATACCTCCTCCCCCAGAATATGGCTGATCTGCTGGTTTTGATGCTTTTTTTGTGTTTGTAGAATTCCTACATAGCTTCTATTTCAGATGAAATTTGGCAAGTGATTAGACCATAATATGTCTAAATGCTTTGTGTATTTTGGAGAAAAAAAATTAAAAAGAGCTGAGATAATAAAGCTCTAAAAGTTGTTCCTGCATATGTACTGCAAGTGCTTTTCAAAGAAGTTTCATAAGATTTTTAATTAGGTGGCTAAGACTATACATGGTAGACTGGAACTGTTTGGTCTGTGGGGTAAATAATGTGCATTTTAAAAACATTTATAAATACACATTCCCCCACTTGACATTGCTATTTCAGTCCACTGAGTAAATAATGCATATTTTTAAAAATTCATAAATACATATAATATGTAAAAAAGCTGCCCAGATACTGTATGTGTGGGACCTAGAAACTTGGATGATGCTGAAACAGACACAGTCCCCAAGGATAATGATACATACTCCATAACCTCCCATGAAAGTTTTCTTTCAAAATAAAGCAAGGAAGGAAATTCTATAGACTAAATTACGCCCAAATAAGATGAAGGCTGTGACGCAAACCTTCAGAACTCTGCTGAGCCAAAGCTAAGTTTGCCTTTTTCCTCAGATCATGCTGCTGAGCTTTTTTACTCCATTCCTTTCTTTTCCTTCTTGCTACCTTAAGAACAGCATGATTTAAGAAAAGAAGGTCAGCACTCGTGTTTCATTTCTTAAGCCCCGTGGATCTGAATATACATGGATTATTCAGATAGAAAGGTTTTATTTCTGTTCAATAGTTTTCTGGATTTGGGGCTTTAAATTTTTTTTAATTAAAGGAATATAGAAGTAATTTCAAGCAGTCAGAATTCCCATGTTTGAGACAGGAAATGCAGAAACTCTAAATAAGAAGTATAGATGAATAGGTGAGGGCTTTCATCTTTGCTGTTCTTTATACAACAAAATACCGAATCACACACTTAGCTTAACTTTAGGCACGTGCTTATCCTCACTCTTATTCAGCAAAAAACTTAAACACATCCTCCAATCAACTTTAACTAGAGCACATATTTATATATTTTTCTGAGTCAGTGCTTAAAGTTTCATCGATAAAGGAGCCCTGACTGCATCTCTATCAGCAAGATTAAACATTATTAAGGTATGTAGAACTGCTGGGAGATGTGCTGTGTGGAGAAATCTCTCCCTCCTGCTCTGTGCATTTATTTGCAGGTCTGCAATAGGGTGTGCCCACTGGGAGCAAATTCTGCCCAACTGAATGGCAGCCCTTCATGTCATCCTGAATTTTATGTGGAACAGAAGAAAATGAGACCCCAAAGAGAGCTGGATTGCAAAATTGACCATAAAATTACAGGGAGTGAGTCTGATAGGCAATGTTATGAATTTTAACCTCTGGTTTGTTTTTTTTTCTCCCCTTCCTTCTGTACAGAGACCACCTTCATGTGGTCTGGTTCCTTAGTGGAATTATTCCTCTGTGTATCTTTATATCATTTTCTTAGCTTCTAACCACTGTATTTCTGCACAGTTTCGTATCTGCTAGCCCCAGCATTTCCAGCCTATGAAAACCTCATAAATCTACTTCATTTTTCTAATAAGACATGAAAGTCCTTAATTGGCCTTAATGAAATGCACTTAAAGGGCAATAAACGTGTTTAAGCCCCTCTTTCAGGGTGAGCTACAGTACTCTCACTCTGCTCTGTTTTAGCCTTTGTGGTAATTAATCACTTATTCATATGTGGCACATCAGTAACAAGATCAAGCAACTACTGCACAATTGCATGATAATAAGCTGCTCATATATGTGTCAAGATTTAGCAATCCTTTTTAAAGCCTAATTTAAACTCATTTTACAACTAAGCAGGCTGCTTCTCTGAAGTATTTCTACCCAGTATCTTTTTTACATATTACTGCTGAAATGCCATCTTTTTATTTTGTTTATAGAGCTGCATTTGCCTGAAATCTACTCATGGCACCAAAGTGAATTACAGCTAAGTGAGAGCCTTTACCATTGTATTTTTGCAAAGGCTTTATCTTTGGTCAAAGACCACAGTAACCCTCACACAGAAGGAAAGGCCACAGAACTAGCATCCATTAGGATAAAATTTTTGAAAAGTAATGAATTACAATGAAGTTTTATTGTCCAGGCCTCTGAGTCTGTGTCCCCTGTGAATCTTATGCTGGTTGCTTTTGTCAATGGGCAAGAGCATATGGGTGAAGGGAACTAAAATTATTTTCTAGCAGTCAGGCTTTTGATTCCTGCCAATGAACCTGCTCCTTAAATCTGAAATCCTATTTGTATTTGTTGCAAGTTCTGGAATTTCACTCTTTAGACGTAGAGAAGTGTATATATTAGAATCTGAGTTAAATTTATATTGACAAAAGTTGATGTCTTTTGCCAATCCAGTGGCCTGAGATGAAAACCAGTAGTGTCCAAAATGTCTCTGAGACACATAATCACTTTTACCAGACAGGTGCTGTACCCCACAGTAACATATTCATTGGAAGTGACCTATGAATAAGAAGTGAGGCAATTATATTTGGTTTCAAAGCAAGTGAGTGATCATGTCAGTGCTTACTACATATGAAAAACCATGGGTGTAAAATGGGCATGTCATTCTTCATGGATTATCTCAGGTGAAAGAGCTGCTAAAAACTTTATTTTTACTTTCAGTTTTGGAACTGTTGGGTCTATTTTTTATGAAATTATTTCACAACAGCAGTAAATAGAACTTGCGAAATCATATATAGATTTCTAATGGTTACTTGTTGTCTTTTGTCAGTCTGAGTTCTTAAAAATTTGTCCATTGTTGTATTTGACCTAGAAGAAGCAGTTTGTGCTTCTTCTTGTGAGTGGAGGCTCTTAGAGACCAGAGGCCATGTGAGTGCATGGGCACTTTAAAATCACTCCTTGATCTAGCTCCCCACAGTAACCTGTATATGGTAAAAACATAGTTATCTGTGAATATGCTTGTGGGAATGTGTGTCTTAGCAGTGGTAAGGTTGTCAGTCAAGCTAGAGACATGCCCTATATTCTGGCTCAGGATTGACACCCATGTATATTTTCTGGTTTGGATTCAATTTTAATGTAGGGAGACAGGAGAAGGAAGAATACAAGCCTTTTCCTAGTCATGCTCCCCATGCAAAGTAAATGGACCCATATAATCTTCTGCATTTAGGTTCTTGTGGGAAATGCCCTGACTGAAGAAACCATTTCCAGAGGGGATGATAGAGTACATTGAGGAGAGTCTGTCACAAACCACATCTTTTTGCTATGAAAGCAGCTTACGTCACAAATTGCTGCTCACCTGAAACTCAGAAGTGGAACACAGCAGGTTTTTGTCAGCCTGGAAATATTCTTATACCCAGAGTTAAGCAATTTGAGGAAACAGCCAGATTGGAAGAATGGAACAATTAAAACCCTATTAAAGTTTAAACTCTTTTCAAAAGTGGAAGATAACTAGGGAAGGTTTAATCAGTTCTTCAGTCTGTAGCTGCAAGAAATTGGGACCAGCAGGAAAGAAGGCAGCTGGGAGACAGTGTTATTCCAACAGTTGCTCATTCTCCAGCAATTGATATTGTCAGTACATTGTTAGCTCAGGCAGAGGAGGCTCAGCTATGAAATAGTACCACAGAACTATGAAGGCTTCTGCACCACAATTAAAAATGTGATAGAAAACCATTTGTTTAAAAGAAAATATCAAAAAGAAGGTGGAAAGTGTGGAGAGTTGGACTTGAGTTAATCTGAAGAGTCCATTTCAGTTCTCGAGACACTCAGTCTCTCTGATAAGAATCAGATTGTGTCCACAGTCTGGGTCAAGATACTTTGAGAGATGTTATGCGAAATCCTAAAATTGTTGCTTGACAAAGCTATCTAGATTTATTAATCACAGGAAACCATTTGGTTGTAATAAATAAAGAGAAGCTTATAGGAGGGGTTAGGTGCTATGAGGTGCTGGATGTGGCACAGAATGTAAAATGCTACCTTGGAGAGCAATGGGAATGGGGATGGGGACGGGAGGAGAAAGCTGCCAGAAATATCCAGTACATACTTTTAGGAATAATTCTCAGCGAGAGATGTGGGGGAATTTTAAACAATCAAGAACATGATTCCTAAGGTATTTCAGACATATGTACTGGAAAGAATATTCAAATGTAGTTTAGACATTGTAAAAAAATGTTAGAGGTTTTATACTGGGCTTGTGTCTTTTTTGAAACAGTGTGGCATGAAAGCCAAAGGTGTAAATGGGTAAAAAAGAGATTGTGCTACCACAGTCATCAGCTGCAACCTTTGGTTCAAAAGCCCTTAAATCAACTTCTGATGGAAGCCAGTAAATCATACCAAGGAATCAGCTCAACTCTCTCTCATACCCTTTCTTTTAATATCTACTGTTATTCAGTGTTGGAGATACAGTACAGGGAAAAGTGGACCTCTAATATGACCTTGTATAATGGCATTATAGTAAAGCAGAGAAAGCTATAACATCTTATTCCTTTATGCCAGAAATATAGTCCAAAGACAAAAAATGAAAAAAATAAAATATCATACTGGTTGCACAGGGAAAATTTGCATTAATTTGTTTATATTGGCTGGAAAAATCCTTGTACTTGTCCTTAACTGTTTTTTTATTCTTTTTCTTTCTCTGGGATATTTTACAAGAGAGAGAAAGGAGATTTCATATCAAGTCTGTGCACTTCACATAGAGTTCATAAATGCCTGATTCTGGATAAAGGACAGTTGTCAGGAATTTGCACCGCTCAAGCTTTGAAATAAGGCTGTAGAGGCAACATTACTGATCCTATTATCCAGCAAATTTGCAGAAAACCACAACTAAAAAATTCTAAAGAATCTCAATTCATGTAGGCTGTAGTCAATCTCATCTCTATTTAACACTCTGAAATTACAGAGCAGCACTAACGAATCAAGCATGGGTTATCAACTGCTACCATTTTGTTCAGCTGAAAACTGAAAATCAGGATGCTTAAATTGTCAGAAAGTAATTTTAGAATCCCCAAAGACTCGCAGAAATAAAAAGGGACAGATAAAACAAAATAGGATTACTTGGAACTTGGGAATTTCCACCATGTCAAGAAAATGATGCTATGTGTAGCTATAACACAAGAAAAGAGGAAGAACTAGCAGTGGTGTCACAAAGAGAAGCCTCAGGGTTGCAGATCTTACATGCTTTTCTTGTAGTTCATCCCTGAGGAATGTATAGTAGGGATGAATTGATAGTTGATGGGCTTAGTGCTGTCTGTCAGCAATGCTGCTCGTGCAGTTACCTGTGGTCTGCAGTACAGCACAGGACCATAGGTGCAAACTAGTCTACTTTCTCTTGCATTCTTGTATCTTTAAAGAACTGTCTTTAGAAATTTCAATTTCTGCATTATTTTGAGCATTCATTGCTGTTATTGTCACATCTAGTGGGCAAAGGAATTTCCGTATTTTTTAAGAGGTTTGAAACAAATGAAAGAATTGATAGATGCTCTTGTTGTATGCTGCCTAACCAGAACTCAGATGCTGAGTAAACACAGCAAGAAAGATAAGGAGTCTGGTCCTTGGCCTTCTACAGAGCAGGCAGTATGTGCCAGGTGAGTGGGCTGTATATTTGTGGTTTTGAGTAAGCACCTTGCTCATTTTCTGTCATGTGAGCTAGTGCACCTAGTCTTGACATTAGAAAGCTGTCACAATATGTTTGCACCAAGTTACATGGATGCAGACCAAAAACCTCATACATTTCATTAGGACTAAAGTGAATAAAGGGAAAAGATCTGTGTGGAAAAAAATCCATCTTTGTTCTCAATTCTTGTAAACCAGGAGATTTCTCCTCATGGTCAGAGGCAGACTTTCAAATGAGAAGGATGATGGTCTACTCTCAGAGTCATGCAGAAGTGTAAGTTCATTTGATTCTGAAGATCCACCATCTATTTAGACTGGCTTGGTAAGGCTGCTGTTTATTGGCTAATGTTATCCTCAATCTAGCCATCTACTGCCTCCAAATGACTTTTAATTTCTTTGGTGAAGATCAGCTAAAGGTGATGAGAGATCATTCCAGCCAGTGAGCATAGTGCTGTTCTTCAGGGTAAAAATGCTGTTGCTTTTCAAGGTGCTAAGTGAGGGAAGAGGAAATGATGACGCTGTGGGATGGACTGAAATGCTAGAAATAGAAAAAGAAGAGGATGTGGTGAAAGATTTAAGGGTCCTAGACTTGTTGCCTATGGAGAATGTTTACTTTCTGCTGTTTAATATAAAGGTGGAAAAAAGGCCAGTGTCCTGACTCTGATTAGAGATAGGAGTGGAAATGTAACAAAGGAACATAAAGAATGGAAACTTGTGTCAGTTTTAGGGACCTTTTGGGGAGAAGATTGCATCTCCATGGTTAATTAATTTTACAATTGATTTTTTTAATCTTATTTATGTTTTCCTTACTACATTCCTTGATGTAATTAAGTATGGAAAAGCACATCCTCTTTTGTCTTTTACTTATTAGAGTCATTCAGTGAATGATCTTCCCCTGATCACCTTTTTTACACTGCTTATGATGGTCTATTGCTCTTCCTCTTATTCATTGCTTATTCCAAGCTGAAAACTCCTTCTCTATCTATTCACTTCTCACATGACCCTCACTGCACACCTCTGATCAGCTTTGCCACTATCTACAATGCCTTTTCTGAATCTATTGTAACTTTGTTGAGGTGCCTGACTAAAATATTCAATATTTGCAGCACTCAAAATTATATGTGAACAAGGCAGAGGAAGAAAAATGTTCCCATTTTCTTTGTTATTTCTTTCTTAATAGTTTCTAATGTTTCACTGGCCTTTTTGAGTATTGCTGAATGTTGAACAGACATTTCTAGATTAGTATTCGAAATTACTCCAAGAAATCTTTCCGAATGTCAATACTAGTGAAAAGCCTGTACTTCTGTCTGTGTAGTTAAGATTGTTTTCCCTGCTTGTTCATGACTTCTTGCAGGTCAGTGCTTAACTTTGCTGATACTGCTCTGTGCAGCTCCTCAGCACTGTGAGAAACTCCTGTGACCCTGGCTGTTTCAGTTCTGAGGATCCTAAAAAATTTTGTGTTAGCAAATTTTCTCAGCCCCTCCATTCTCTTCCTGTTCCACATTATTTATGACCTGTTGAAGCACATAGGTGTGTCTGTGGATCCCTGAGGACCTGGTGACCTTCCTCTAAGAGGAAAATCCTACTTTAACTCCTAGTTTCCTGTCTTTTAACCAATTATTAAGTCATCAGAATACTTTGAGGTTTGATTTAACGTCTTTAAAAGCTTTTGGTGAAGGATTTTGCCAAACCTATTTCTTTCAATCAAAAAATACTTTCTCAGCTGGATCTCTTACTACCGTTAACACTTTCATTACATTTTAATGGATTGGTGAGGTATGATTTCCCTTTGCAGAAGCTGTCCCAATGTATCATATTTATTTATACCTCTACTGCCCATGTTCCTTATTATTGATTGTAACAATTTTGACCCTAATGATATCAGACTTATGAAGCTGTAGTTTTCTGCTTCTTCCCTTGGGAAACTTCTTAAAAATCCATCAGAGCTGTCATTTTTTATTACCTGATATGAGTTACTTACAGTTTGAGAAACTTCTTTAGAACTGTGGCTGTATAAAAAGTGACAGAGTTTATCTAATTTTGTTCCTTGATTTCTTCTGTTTGAAGGATACAGATATATTTTGTTTAATTTTCAAGCTTCTCTTATACTTCATTGCTTGAGCCAAAAAGCTTTTCTGTATTTTTAGAGTATTTTTTGGTAAGTGTTAAGTGTATTTTCTAAGATAGTAATATTAGATCTGAAATACTTTGCCATTTTAGCTGCTCCTTTTAAAAATATTTTCAGTGTATTATTTGTCTTTACTTTCATCCCATGCTGAAACTGGAAAGAACTCATAGTCTATTATTTTCCAAAGTCTTATGATCTGTAAACAAGTCTCATGATTGTGCAGAGGGTTTGATTACAGGGTTCCAGCTAATGGAATAATGAAATTGCTCTGTCTCTGAATCAGTAGCCTCCTAATGACCTATGAGCTTGCTGCCAGTTTCAAACAAATTTGATAGAAGGATAGATCTGAAATATTATTGAATTTTTAAAGTTTCATGGAAATTGTCTGGGTACTGGAGAGGGACCTCAGCTAAATGACTGCAATGACCTGAAAGTCAAAAAAGGTTAAACTCAGGCATTATCCTCTTTCTCAGGAGACAGATTTACAGCCAGAAGCAAAGCAAGGGCTGTGTCTTGCCTGATAGAGACAGGAGACATAAGAGAATCTAAGAGTCTGGTTCTGGGAGAATTTTTGAGAGAAGGAGGACCCAGATAAGTATAAAACCTAATTGCATTAGTTCTTCAGCTTGTGAAGTCAATTTCCTAAATTTTGAGTTGACAACATGATGAAATTTTGGCTATATTCTCTATGTCCAAGAATATTGTTTAAGATGGAAAGCTAAAAGTCAGTTTGCTGTGACTCCCTATACTACTACTTTTTGTTGGGTGAAGCATCTAATTCTTGTCCCCCATCCCCAGAAACCTGTTCCAAAGGAAACCAGTCTTTTGGACTCTTCATCCTGAAGGAGTGGATGAGAAACAGCATCTGCCTGTACGGCACCTCTGAATAACCCCACAGCTTGCTTGGGCAGTCTCTGGCCTCTTCCACATCATGGGTACTGAGACAAGCAAGGAGGACTTGAGCTGGGGCTGACAACAAAATGCTGCAGTGAGGAGGGGGTTTAGAGTGCCATGGATACGTTGGGAGGGATCCTGTTGTTTTGGAGTGCTCTGATGCTGCAGTGAGGGTGCTTGGAGGTGCTTGGTATTGTCCAAACAAGCTCATCCAGCTCAAATGTCTGCTCTGAACTGTAGTTCTCCTCGTTCACTTACATGCTGCCTAATCCCATGCAGGATAACCCTGCTAATTTGGAATAATTAAAAAAATATCAACAGAACCAAACAACTTGATAATATGTGCTAAGGAGAGCTGGCACGACTTGCTTGTCTGTAGCACTTAGAAATGAAATGCTCCATCAGCAGGCTTCCTCAGTGCCATTCAAGGTGATATAAACATGTACTGAAAATCTGAATAAAGTCATATTTCTAACAGTGCAGACAAAAATTCTGACCTAGTTTAATCAGTCACTGTGCTTTTCTGGTTGTTCTGATTTGTTGTTCATTTGTGTTGGGCAGCTGGACAATAGGATTTTGCATGGGCCACAAACAATGAAATAAAACAGCAAGATGTACTGTATTTTACTGAAACATAGTATAAAGGGCAGCAGGGGACTAGTCAAAGCCCAATATTCTAAGACTGTAATTTTTTATCACTAGTTTATTTCCTAAACCAAAATGTTTTTGAATATAAATATTGGATGAAAGCAAAGCTGAACCACATTGGCTGTCATGGAGGCAAGACCAAAACCTACTTTTCATTAGAATTAAATTAATATGGCACAAGTAGTTTTATAGTTTTAACATTTTAATATTATTTATGTTCTAACCGTTCTACATAAATAGAACTGTTCCTTGCTTCTTTTGGTTTTACTACTAATAAAAAGTAATAGGCATAATAATTCAGGGACTGTTTGCATTTCCAGGCACTTTTGTTCTGTCATGTTTACCTACTCAAGGAAACATACTGAAAGCCAGACCACGAGAAGCTTTAACACAAAATATAGCAGCCACTTTTCAACCAAACTATGTATCTGGGAGCAGGAGGAGCCTAAAGCAAATACTTACAATTAAGATTATTGATGAAAGGTCTTTCCTATAAAAAGAAGAGTGAGAAAATAGTTCTGTACAGAAATCTACTAGGATGGCTTTTCAGTTTTACTCAGTGCATTACACTAATTACATTATAGGTATATTAACAGACATATTTCCCTAATTACCAATTGATTTCCCAGACTACTCAAAAATGTGTGGAGAAAAAAAACCTTACTTGTGATGGACATGAAGGTAATATTTTAGCACTGACAACTTGTTGCATTTCATGTAAAAGGAATTTTTAAGTATGGAAGAATGCCATCAGTCCCAGTGCCAAGAAAGCTAAGAATCTCAATCACCATAAAACTGGTGAAGTCAGATTGTACTTCCAGGGTCTCTAATAACAAAGGAACAAATGTAGATTTACTCTGCTATCATGCCAAAGGATGTGGTGTATGAGCAGTATTTTTATGTTTTAAAGTATATTTAGTACATCTTGGAATATAGAGAAGAAAACCAGTGACGTTAGGTAATACAAAGAATGTTCTTGAACATCCTTGGAGTCAGGAATGTACACAGTAGACATTGTACTGCTGATGGATTTATGTAAAGCAGCCTACATGTAACCTCTTTCTAGCTAACCCTTAAAGGTAAGGCAAGGTGTCCTTTCCACAAACCCTGACTTCAGAGTGTAAATCTTCCCAGGCTCTTCCTCATGCCAGTGCCTCCTATGAACATTTCAGAGCCTGATAAAGCATTAAAACCCCTATTCTGACTCAATCTCTAAACATCTTCTTGTCTCATAGACATTTGAGAAACTAAACAACATGGGCTTCCTTAGCTAAAGGCAGCTTTTTTAAAAAAAACCTCTCAGAACATTTGTTCAGTGATTGCTTACTGCAAAGTGATACCTTTCCACTTACCCACAACATGGGGTTTTCTTCCTGTGTCCTCAAACACAAATCAACTTGCATTTGTGGGACTCTAATAACTCTAGCCAAGTAAATCATGCAAATTCCACTAACAGAGTATACGATGTCACTGCTTTTATGAAATACCTTTAAAATTTCCCCTGTTCCTGTAAAAGATATGGTCCTCTTTTCATACTTATGTGATTTATGGTTCATAAACACAAGGAAGGGAGGTGTGCTTTTTGTGATTATTAAGCATATTGAGTTGAGTCAGTTCCATCTTCATCCCTGTCACTTCTGGTCCTCTTCATTCCACTAATACCACAAAAAGCAGCTGAATGTCCACTGACTTCAAAGGAGTTTCCATAAAGTTTAGAGAGGTATATACTTTACATAGTTTATTAGCAATCTGAGGATCAAATTCAACAGTTGACAAAACAAGCACAAGTTCCCTGATTTGACTTCTTACATGGGATGATTCTGGAGCTGTCAGAGTCTGCTTCTGGTTTTGCCTACATTAATACAGCAAACATCACAGAAGTCAGTAGAATTGTTATACAGGCATAAATCTACTAAAAGTTAGAAGAAAATTAGGCCCTAAGTCTCCTTTGCCTGAGTCATGTTTTAGTCATTGATCATTTTATCCTCAATTTGGGATAAGCCTTGATGAAATTTTGCACAGCCCAATCGTGTTTGCAATCTAAAAAGAGGTTAAGGAAATAGCCACACTGGGAGGAGTGACAGTATGCAAATGCCTTTGCAAAGCACATTCATCCTCAGCAGAGTTGTAACATGTCCCATGGTTCTCATTAAGGGTTCTTTGCTAAATCTTTTTGTTTTTCCTGTCTTACTGGCAAATGTTTACTATTCCCAGATACTTACTGTATTTAGCATCAAACTGTAGCTGGAATCATAGACAGCTGCTGAAAATGTTGGTGAGTGCATAAAATACTGCAAACAAATAAAAGCTGAAGGTGGGAGCCATACAGGAATTCTCACACACAGCAGGGTAAAAGACCAGGGAATGGGTTATGCTTTCCTCCACAGTGCTGTTCTCTTACAGTCTGGACAGTCCCCCTTTAAAAAATGAAATATTCTCTGTATGTCTCCAATCCCTATAATAACAAACACGAATCCTCCTACAGCACTCAAAAAATGAGTACTGCTGTTGTCACATACATTGACAGAGAAGCTCTCTCTCCTTCCCAAAGCAACTCAACCTCAGAGAGTCTGAACTGCTGCTGCTGGGTTCACCACTGCTGCTGGGGCTTCTTTAGGACAAGCAGGTGTCTCATAGAATCCAGGTGTTCTGCAACAGAGAACAAGGCCTCAAAAAGCATCTCTCTTCTTTGTACAACCAGGCTTGGGACAGCGTTTCATTTCCCTAGTGAAGAAAAATCCTGTGGCACCTCAGAATCTGTGATATAAAGTGCTAGCTTCTGATGGCTGTTGCTGCCAATTTACTTATTCAATTCTCAAGTTTTGCATATTGATCACTGAAGAGTCAAGCTCTAGTACAAAAACTCTGGCATTTTTGAAATTCAAGTCCAAGAACTGAGTAGGTTTGTCTTGGAAATTTGGGCTATGCCACTACAAGTCAACACATAAAAGAAAATAGAAAATGCAGTGAGTAAAGTCCTATGTTTAAATTTTATATTTGAAATTTGAAACAGTATTCTACAAGATCTAAAAAGTGGCAATGACTTCTCCCAGCCCCAGAGAGGTTTTTTAAAAATTGATTTAAAGTGATTCTGGATCAGGAGATACATACCAGTTTGAAAATGCAAATGCTGAATTGGAATATCCTATTAAAACACTCCTGGCTCAATTACTCATCTCTCTGTTGTACATTAATTGACTTTGCCTTATCCTGTTCCCAAAAGGGAAAGTTTCTGTCTGTTTGCACTGTAAAGTTATTGATCTACATGGTGGCTCTGTGTGAGTCCTCAGAGACATTTTACAGGAGGCAGGGGAATCAAGCGCTGCAGAGCAGTTACTGCAAATTCACATTGGGTCCAATTTTGCTCACAGCCTGTTGAGACCTGAGCAGTCTGCAAAGCTCAGAGGTACAGCAACATTTGGATGGCAAATAAGAAAGGCCTTGCTATGAGGGTGGGTTTTTCCAAGTGCAGTGGTTCTAATTTTAAGGTCAAAACCCCCAGGTGTCCTTCCTCTGTGCAACGGCCACTTTGGGGTTTGGAGAGAGAAAATGTGTTGGCTGGCTCAGGGTGAAATAAACTGCCAGACACTGATGTGGGTTTCTTTTATGTGGTGTCTGTGGAACCAGTTACAGCTCAGAGCAAATACAGCCATTTCTCAGTAAATTGTTTATGCTCCATTTCTAGTAGTTCTCCTGCTAGTACAGATTGTTCAGCAATCAAATAGCAGGCTTAATCCATCAGGTCTGAAAGAGCAGAAGTACTTTGAGGACAAATTTGGCCTCATGTCTCCATGTTCAAGCTAGTGGCTCTTTTAGATGTTTCATTTCTCAGTTTTTCTGTTGGCTTTTCTCTCTTCCATTTGATAAAACTCTCTTCTTCCATCTGGAATTCCACCTCCTGTGTCCAAATCTCATCTTTCTAACTTTTCTAAACTTTAGGAAATAAAGAAGAAATGTATAGAAGCCAGAAATGAAATACTGGCCCTGCTGAATGAAGTATAAAAACTGAGGCTGGTTGATTACACTCAGATCTAAGAGTTTCAGTTTGAGCATTCAAAAATTCAAAAAATGCCACTAGCATTAAGAAAAATATACTTTTTTGACTATTTCTTTCTTTGTGGTCCATAACCATTTGCAGAAAATATGGAAGACTTTTTCTTATGGAAGGTCTTTTCCATGCAAAACATGATAAGCAACATTCAGTAATATCTTATAACTCTTACACAATGTATTTTGTCTAAAAATCTCAAAGTATGTGGCACAACTTACAGAACAGAATCAGTCCTGTTCTATGGGAAAAAAAGACTCAGAGCTGTATGTTTCTTGCTCCATGCCACATCCACTGAACTATGGTGGAAGAACAAATTGCAAATCCACTGTTCCAAATAAAACTGCTTGTGCAGACATAATTGTAGACGAGAAGGACATAAGCAGCTACTTCCCTGGTTTATTTAAATGTCCCTCTGCCAGGAACCAGCAAAGACACTCTATTTCCCATCTTATGACTTGCATACTCAGTTATTTTAAAATTTACTATAAGCAAGTGCTCAAGCATGTAAGCTTAACATTCTCTTTCTGGGAGCGTTCATGTGAACATGAGTCAAGCACTTGAATGTTTGTGGAAAATGAAGGCGAAAGAGGCGTAAGTGAATATTTATGGAAATTGATTGTGATACGCACCCCATTCTGTTGGACTAATCAGAACAAGAACATTACCAGCAAGTTGCAGACAGGCCACTTGCCCTCCAGCTTCAAGGCAAGGAGCAGGACAATTGCTCCAAGGAGAGCTATAGCCACCCTTTGTGCATTCCGGTGACTGCACAGGTCTAGGTGAGAGCCCAGGGGATGGGATTGGCTCATACCCTCAGTTTAATATAATAGCTTCTTTTGAAAACAAGATCATATATTTATTTCCTCATCATATGACTAGGGGAAAGAAAAAAAGAAAGATAAAGCAGACAAGAATACTCTCATTTATTAGGCTTAGGGAGCTCTGATGTTCAAGCTTGGTTCTTGTGGGAACTGAAGATAAGAGAAAAAGCTCCCCACTGCCAGATATAACCTCTGCAGCAGGATCTTTAGAAAAAAAATAAAAAGAAGTACATCTGAAAATGTTTTCCTTTGTACTGTTGGGTTTTTTATGTTCCTAGGGACCAGCTACATGGATCTGGGAATTATATGATAAACTTTGGATTTATGCCGTCAGTTCCTATGCGTCTTATTTTTTTTACTTGCTTAGATTCTGATCTCAGTGCGTTGCTACTTTTCATAGTACATTTAAAAAATCCACTTACACACACATGGGTTTGATATATATCATACTCTAAGGACAACAGTATGGCCATGAGATTACATTTTAACAATTAAAAGGAAGGAAGAAAGGAATTAAATTATTACCACATTTTAACATTTCTCTTGGTGAACTTCATATATTGGCTACACAGTGCTCTTCCAAAGTATTACAGGTATCTATTTGTGCCAAAACAGACCTGAAGTGGTGTTGTCTGGTATTTTCCCAGACTGCACATCAAAATATGACCTAAAGCATAAAGAATGGTGGAATTGGTTCAAGACCCACCAATGATTATTGAAGCAGGCAGAGAGCAGACATATTGCTCTCCAGAAGAAGAGAAAAATTGTATTGAAAATGAAAAACTATTTAGAAAAAATTTTTTTAACATAATTTGTTTGATTTCTAGCAATTCTTAAAGGATCAGAAGTTCTTCTGATTCTTTAAGGAATAGGTGTGATGCAGTAAAACCAGGCACAATACCCCAAACTGCTATGACTTTTGTTGTATTAACTGAATAAATACAGTAGCATTTAACACAAATGTTTTATAAACACATCACTACCATGGTACTTTATACTGTGAGAAACATACACATGAATTTACTGTTCAAAAGTAACCTTTTATTTTAGATTATTCACAACTTGTTGGCATCTTTTAACCAAGTAGGTTAGTAGGAAAGAGTGCTGTGAGTGCTAGATCATGATCTAGGTCCTCCTTCTGTTCTTTTAAGATGCAATGGTAAGTAAACATTAGGAATGGTCTCTTGATTCAAAAAGGACAACTTCAGGTCCCACAAAAGATTGGCAGAATGTAGCCAAAAGTATGTACATATGCAACCTGCAGAACAAGCTGTCTCCAGAAAGGTGAATTCCTTGTGGTCTCCTCACAAGCCCCAGTGGGAGGATTGGTACATGCTCTTCTCTTAGCAGTTGGTATTTTTAAATATATGTAAACAGTCATCTTCTCCAAGTATTTTGAGGAGTAAGTTTTAGTTCATGAAATATATGCTAAATGCAAATATCTTTTCATTCAGACTTAACCAAATGTACGAACCAGGAGCTGATTTTTATTTTTTTTCACTACGTAATGTCGTGCTCTAAAATATTTCAGTTAAATGCAAGTAAATTCTCTTGTAGTTAATTCCGAGATAGTTTGGACATACACATAATTTTGGGAGAAACTTTTTTTTTTATCATTCCTATCATAAACAATGATGCTGTCCCAGGAAAAATATATTTCACTCTCATTGACTTTCATTGAATAAAGAGGTTTTGAACTGAGCTCCTTAAAATATCAATGCTCTCTATTACTCCCTAGATACAGATATAAATCTTTATAATAGTGCACTTTAAAAGCAGCACTCCTGAGTCTTTTTTTGATTGGTAATCACAGTGTTTCCTTATTAATACAGTAAAAAATGTAAAAGACATAAACAGTTTGCAATCTATCTGTTCTTTCTCTATGGAGATACATCAGCTTCTGCTTTAAGCAGTCCTAATGTTTCAGCCGTCATATTTTTTATGGGTTTATATGGGAAAGAAATTGTACCAGAAAACTGAATTCAATGACAGCCCTTCTGTGAATAAATCCAGTTATCTTTGGTATCCTGTGATAAAAATGTACCAAGTTAAATTTCTGCATCATCACAGAGTTATGTCCACTGCTTTTAATGTCAATAGGAAAACAGATTTCTAACCAACAGGTTTTTGCCCCCAAATACTGCCTAATTTCAGGTTATGTTTTCATTAAAACAGTGTTTAAGAGACAATGGATGCTTACTAATCCTTGTACTAAAATTAATATCTTACGAAAATGTAAAAATTTTCAGGAATAAAAAATAATCTACACTTTGGATAAGATGTAACAGTCCAGATACTCCTAATACTTTTGAGCCTCATAATTTTCCTATACCCTTGTGCCTTGACATATGAAATTTCTGATGACCAAATTGCTTCCCTCCACAGTTACAGAGGCAATATGTTTTTCTCACACCTTGATTAATGTTATGTTTGTGTTTGGTAGGGAGCTGTGAATATGTAGGCTTCCATAACTCGGCACGAATTCTGGTAAGCCCACACCCTTCCCACTAACAACTTGTATTTCTGGAAGAGCTCAGCCACATTCCTTACCTTGTTTTTGTATGCCTGGACAACATTTTTAGGAAGCCTTCTCTTTTTCTTTGGAAAGGCAGAGCAACAGGGTTGGGATTTTTTTGCTTTGTTTTGTTTGGGTTTTGTGGGTTTTTTGATTGTTTGTTTATTTTGTTGTGGAAGGTGAAGGATTAAGATTTTTTTCTTACATCATTGCATGCTGAGGAAAACGTTTTGAAAATCCAAGAACTGGGTGTCTTTAGTGCAAAGCATAATTTTGGCAGGGTTTGGTGTTGATGTAATTGCCATTTCAGAATATTATTTTGGCTTTGTTGCTATTTGCTGTTTGCCAGCTGTCATTACCTGTTAGAGTCACCTACAATGGAGACAAATGGAAAGTGAGCCTTTTCCTTAGACTCAAGGCAGAGTTAAAGCAAAGCCTGAATGCACCAGTGCTATTTGCCCCTGTCTGTATGGCACTTTCATAGTGCTGGTGGAGCCTGAGCATCTCTGGAAGAGCTCAGACATGGGTCTACAAGTGCCATGCATATGTTGAATCCACCTTATTCCATCAAGTATTTGCACAGTAGGGCATGGAACATGAGCAACCAGTGCAATACAGATTTCTTGAACTGCACCAAATATCTTTAGGAGCTTCTTCTCTGAGTTTTCATGGAATATCCCCCAGTTATCCAAACAAAATTCTTTTGAGGTCATTGCATGAATCTGTACATAATCTTTGAGGGGATGAATGGAGAAGTCAATAGCAAAGATAAATTCTGCAGCTCTGTATTATTAGGCTTCCACAGAATTAAAGTTACTCTACAAAGTGTACTGGTTTGAAAAGCAAAACCAGTGAGAGATTCCAAGTCAGAAATACAATTTATTAGGAAAAGAGAAAATAAAAGGAAAACAAAATACATGCAATAATACAAAGGGAAAAAAAGAAACCAACTGACAGAGTCAGAATACAACCTGACACGCTGTTGGTCAGGGTGTTGGCAGCAGTCCAGTTGCAATGGTGGCTGCAGTCCTCCTGAAGTGGCAGAGGTGGCTCTGTTGAAGCAGTGATCCTGTAGAAAGGTGCAGCCCTCTGCTGAAGGTCCAGTGGTGATGGATGGGCCTGTTCTTCCTCTGGGAATCCGGTGGAAAAGGCTGACTTGGCGTTCCAAGTCTCAGAGCTTGACTCCCTCCCCGGATGGAGCATTTCCCAATGGGATGATGGAATTTTATCAGTGGGATTCAATGGCCTTTGCAGAAGATCTCTCCCTGGAGTGAGGATGGGTTGGAAGAGATAAGGAAACTGCTCTGCTGGTTTCTATCAGCTGGCCTATTGACAGAAGATTACACCACCCCCCACCCCAATTCCAACAGCTGATGATGGAATTTTGCATTTGATTACATTTTGCACTGCAGCCCATGACACAAAAACTTTACATCTTGGGTGTATAATTTATAGGGTAACACTGGGAACTTTCTTGCTACTTAGTCTTAGAGATAATGATAAATACTTAATAGGCATGTTGTTGTCATGTCACAGGACATTTCATAAGAATGCCATAGAAACACAGTTTGGTTGAAGAACATATACAGCACTACAACAGCTGGCTGGGTGATTACCTGCTGGTCATCAATAAAAGAATTTCCTATCAAAATCCAAATTAATAGTGGTTAATATTTTGCAGGGATCTTGTTCACTTTTTGGTCTATTTCAGTGTGACACAATATGAGCCATATGGGAAATATATGCCTGCAGTATTTTCAGGTTATATGAAGCTGGACAGACAGCAAGGGTGTTGAGAAATGAAATTAATATTCAAAATTATTTAGACAAGTTGTAGATACAGCCTGAAAAATGGATGAAAAGTCAAATGATACAAGAAAGCAGGTATATCAGGTAGCCAAATACAGGGCAGGAAATTTGATTAGGATCAAGTTTTTGAAAAGAGTTTTGGGGTTAGTGTGGATCATAAATCATGAGGTTCTGGAAAAGATAGGACTAGTGATGGGATTTATAAACAGGCAGGCAGTCTGTCATGCAAAATAAATGCTTATAATCTGTTCAGAAATGGTAAAACCTAACTTGATTTCTAGGTCTGTTTTTTGAGACTCGCAAATAAGAGCCGGATCATATAGAAGGAGTTCAGAAAAGGAACGTGGAAAGTCCTGGAAAAGTGACTTCCATGATGTACTGCAATAAAATTTGTGGAGTTTGGTGGCAACACACAGCTGGAGAGAAAACTAGGGCATTGAGATGTGGGGTTTTCTGGTTCTGAGTAGAAAATTCATACCTGCAGTACTGTTTGCAGGTTGGAGCAATCTTGTGGAGAAGCAGCTCTTTGTAATCAACCATGTGTTGCTCATAGAGGGAAGAGAATATGTAACTCTGAGTCTTCCCAAAGTGCAACACATTGATGTCTTGATTGATGGATGCAAATCCTAAACTCATTATTAACCATTAAGAATTACTTATAAAATTCCTTGGTTGGCTCTGGCACTCTATAGATATAAATTAAGATATTTTTGTCTGGCTCTGATTCTCTGGAAAATAATCAAATCAACATTGGAACTTTTAGAAACTAGGATGTTCACTTATTCCAATACTGAATGTCTCATCCTGGTAATTGCCCAGAATGGTCTCTTAGTGCAATGTGTTTGGGGCATAACGTGAACAGTAGAAAGGAGCTGTGCTGAAGACACATGATGGCAAAAAAAGTGACACATTAATTGACTGGGGTGGGCTGTAACACAGCAGAACATAATAGAAAAACTGGGAGGGTGTAATGTTGCAGAAGTCTTCAAAATAAACAGATGAAATCTTGTTCCTCCTTTTTCTTTAGGTGGAAAAAGTGTATCTAGATGATTCCAAATTATGTCTTATCTTTTTTTAAAAAAATTCCCTTCTTTGCTGAAGTTTTCACATAGTTCCCAGTTTCCAGAGCTAAATAACTTTTTTTACACACACACACACACACACACACACACACACACACACACACACTTTTCTGCTGAAAAATAAACCAATTGCCAAATGCTTCCTCTCATGACTTTAATGATTCCTTCATTACCACACCAGAGTGTGTTGGTTAGGCTTTATCATACACTTCTTTCTAATTATATCCATTTTCTAAACATCTTACTACTGTTCCTGCTACTCTTCAGTCTCCTCAATTTGTCTACATCTTTCATAAAGTATGACACTGAGAGCTGACACAGAAGTACCGCTGAGCTTGCTCGCAATGAGGAGAGTGAGACAATTTCTTCCCATGTCTTACACAGGATGTTCTGGTTAACACATGTCAGAATGACATCTGTCATTTCTTTTTGTAACAGCGTTACACCATAGGCTGGGAATTAGTTTCTCTGCTGTCTCCCACCACACCAGGCCCTTGTCTATGCTACTGGCTCCTGACTAATTAAGCACGAGTGCATCCGTGCCTTTGGGGATTTTTATTTTTTACTCTATAGATCCTGTACTTTCCACCTTCCTGCACTGGGTTTTGTTCTGTTGGCTTAGGAACCATGTTTGTATGGCTAGGAAAGGATCTCAGACTCAAACAGAACAAGCAAAGTGTCAGTATTTCAGAGATACTGTGTGTTAGCAACTAATCAACTGGGAATAGCACTATCTCCTGATGCTGGATATGGACTCATTCTTGAGATCCTGGGTCATGTCAAGGACTGAACTCTGTGCTTTGCTGTTTTTTTCCTTGAATTTTCTGTGTACTGTAGCAGCTATAACAGCAGACACAGGGCTGTCTCAGGACCTAGAGTGATTGTGAAAGCTGGTGTTAGCACAAAGCATGAATGATAGTAGTGAGCCCTGTCAAAACTAAAGATCAGACTGGGCTCCTGTACCTGTTACTTTGCATGAAAAAAGAAACAAATCCTAGGGCTTCTTTCCAAAGGACCGTAAGCATTGCAATCCCAGATAAAAGAGGAAATATTCCAGTGTTTAGTCACATTTAGTCTAGGTTTCCATAAATCCCTGATCATGGATATCTTTACAAATTGCACTGTATGGAGAACTAAGCTGCCCTTGAATATTAATAACCCAGACTAGCCAGATCAATTCTGTATTAAGGTCATGTCACTCACTGACTGCCTGGTGATGTCAGGGCAGTTCTAACATTCTTTAAGGTACTACATTATGTAAGGCCACAAATGCTAATTAAAACTTTTGGTTCCATTAATGCACATGTTCAGAAATGACTTGGAGTTGTTGAAAATGCTGGGCTTTTGTCTATAATGGGAATATCAGTGGAAACTCATAGGTGCCAAAGGCTTTGCATGTTCTGCCCCCAGCTTTGGAGGATGGTGCCAGCTGAGACTCAGAATGTTAATTCCATAAATGCCTTCAAGTCAAGACTACAGGCATGTTTGTTTAATCTGGCTTTTCCTGAACAATAGCTTTGTCTCTGGGTGCATTCTCTAAAGTGCTCTGAGATTTTTTTTTTATGTGTGTGTTTTTTTTTAACATGAAGAGCATCGCATACGTAAATGTATAAAATGTGCTATGTATTTTTAATGTGCAGTGATACATTTCTCTTCATCACCCTATACAAAAAAGGAAACTTGCATTCATCTGATTCCAAGAACTCTAAGACTTTTTTTATACTAGCAATGAAGTTGAAAAAAAATCAGCCCTTTCTAAACTTGTGTATTACATAAATAATGAACATTAATGCAGTTTCAAAAATGGTAGCAATCATTTCTCAAATGTATTGTTATTTTAATACTCACAAGAGATTACTTTGATTTTCTGAATAATATCTAGGTTTACAGCGGGAACTGCACAGCCTATGTGAGTAATATGAGACCTAATTATGTTATACCCTGAAATCAATAAATATGTGCTCTTAAAAGTGAGTTATTGATGCCATTTGAGCAAAATCACCTTACCTAGACTCATGATGCAAACTTGGACTCACCAAGTTTGGTTGGAGGAAAAACCAAACCCTTCCGAGCAAAGCTGCTGTTTTGCTGTTTATCTCCCTCTCACCTTCACCTTCAACCCTCCCCCATCTCTCCTGCTTGCCTTCACCTGGCTGCCTTTGCTCATTTGCAAATCTCAATTGAACACTTTTTTTTTTTTTAATTTGCAAGAAGAAATGCAAATTGCTAACATGCAAATGCTGGTAGTGACAAGAAGCTATAAGCAAGAATATGATATAGGACTTTGATATAGAACCAATTGTGTCTGTAGGAATGACAAATGATACTCATATAGTTAAAATGCTGCATTTATTTTGCCATGACTCTCCATGTGGACATTCTTACTCAGAAATAAACAATTTTTGTTTCCAGTTTAGATAAACTGCTTTCAAAGAAACAGAAGCTAAAATGGATAAACCCATTCATTTTACTCACATGCACATATACATTCACATCCTTATGGAGGAAAAAGGGGGTTATATTGTCCAGCTACAGTGGTTTAAATTCCCACATTACTATATATTGTTGTAATTTCTGATATAGGCAGGCTCTTACGCTCCATATGGCTTCCATATGCACAAACCCTTGGTTGCTGAAGATGGATGAAAGCCATATTGTTTTTTAATGCATGTGCTGAGGAAAAGGAGCTATCACTAACCTGTGAGCTGATTACACCTGGTATACTTAAACTGATGCTAAAGCATAACTGTGGTTGAATAAAGCTATGCCTACAACAGAAACCTTTGGTAGGATGCAAAGGACAATTAAAAGCATGTTATAATATTTCAAAAGGCATTTCCATTACTGGCAGAAGTTTTTAAAGATATTTTTAATGGAAAGGAAATGTTTTTGCTGATGTAGCTAAATTTAAGGAAGGAGATGGCAAAAGCTATGCCAGAAGTGTCCTGTAGGTCATGCAATGGCAGTCACAGTGGGACTGGTTACTGATAGAGCTCCTCCAATAAACCCTTCCTAGTGTAGACCAGACCTCGGGGTCCCCTTCAAGAAGTGTTAAGTAAATGGGGTGTTAAAACCATTGTGACAGCAGAGAAACAAAGACCCTTCCCTGCGGGGGAACGAATATGCAAAACTGACTGGGGCCAGTCCAACAGTTTGGGGTCAGGCTGTCTTCCTCTGCAAGGGTCTGGGTGAAAGAGCCAGCCGGCAAAACTGGCTTCATTTGGCATGGCAGGGCCACAGAGTCCTCTGAGCTGAGGGCTAAGTCCAGGGCCATCTGGAAATTTTGGCAGTATGGGCAGCTCATGTCACAGAGTTCAAGCCCTGTTTTGGGCCCCCGTTTGGTTTTGCTGAGACTTTAGCATGCAGTGGAATGGTTGCTGTAGTGGGGAGAGGGCAAGTGTCGGAGGAGAGGTGCAAAGTCCTGCTGCAGGCACTCCCTACTGTCCTGTATGAGGGGAGGATGAGCAAAAACATGCAGACACACATGATCCAAGCATCAGAGGTAGCTCTCACATAGCACCCAGACATTTCATGGTTCATTTCCCACGATTCTGAGTCTGTGTCTTTGGAGAGGTCATAGGCAGATGTCTATTGACCTTATTTGTTCATACATTTACAGAGCTATGGTCAAAATACAGAATCAGTATGAAGAACAAAGCTGTGTGTAACCTTGGGTAGAGCAGTCAATAGTCTCTTCTTTCATTCTGCTCCCTCCTGCCCCTGTCACCCTTAGACGTTGACTGGATCATGAATTAAAGTCCATGCTGGGCAAATCACTCTCAGTGTGTAGTACAGCCTGAGTCCAACAGAAGTGCTCTTGATCTATCAACAACATGAAAGAAATATTACACCCCAGTGGCAGCAAGCAGGGGAAAAAACAAATAAAATGTTATTATAATATTTCCTGTGAAGGAAGTTGGGATAATATTGTGGCTGGTAGCTGACCAGCTGCTTTCATTTAATATTTTTCTAATTTTAGTCAGTGTTGGTCAAACAAACACAGCTTTCAGGGGATTTCCTTCAGTGTTAACAGACTGTCGTGTAGTTAGTTGAACAGAAGCTCTGCAGTGTGAGGTATGATCAAGAAATGTGCCCTTTTTAAAAATAGTGCTGCATCGATACAATTAGCTGCTTGAGGGAGCCGGATTTTCCAAACCTGGGATCTAGATTGCGCTGTTTGTTGGCTTAATGCTGCTGCAACTGCACATCTCTGGGGGACTGGATTTGGATGGGCCAGACCTACTCATGGTGATGCAAAACATTAAGGAAAATGGAGAAATTCTGTATTACTGTCTGGCCTGGGTAGCTCAACCCCTGGAACCAGTGGCTGTAGCTGGAGGTGCGAATGTACTGCCTCGCACCTGCAAAAAGGAAGTCTGGGACTCAGCCCTCTAAAATTATTCCTAGGTACAGAATGGGCTATTATAGTGGAGTTTTCAAAGAACTCTTTTTAGGGCGAAAAATAAAATTCGCTGGCTGGCTGGTAGCTGAGAGTCATAGACAGTCTGCCACTGTGTACTCAGTGCCCAATGTGCTGCTTATTCTAAGTTGAGCTGCTAAATTGCTCAGTGTTAATAATTTGTTGTTTGTTGCAGTGGTGGAACCGCCTGCCTGCTCCTGGGGCTATGGCCAGTTAACCATTCCCCTCCTGAGAGGTGCTACCCTCCATCCTCACCTTGACCTTCTTTTTGGCTGCCAAATTTCAAGACCTTTACATTGTGTGGCTTTTGCTTTGCAAGGGCTTTTCAGGGTGTGTTGAATGCTTGCATGACTCAGAGAGCTGGCTTCTACTTGAGATCCCTAAAATCCATAACATTGGGATTCAGAGCCACATGCTTCTCTAACATTCAAAACCAAAATATCATGGCCATGTGGCTCCTGCATTCAGCAGAATTATGGTTTGCTACAGATGTTTATGAGTGCATGGGCACAGTTAGAAAGTTTGCTGCCCAGTCTCCATTCTGCATGAAGGGAATTGAAGAAAAACCCAGGAACCAGATCCATTTTAGAAACTCTAAAAGCTGTTTTGGGGTATTCAGGAGTCCTGACTAAATTCTCCCGAATGTTAACAAATTGTGTTTATGTGTTAAAGTGAGAGGGAACAGCCAGAAACATATGCCATCTTGTATCTGTTTCATATTGTACTATTATGATCAGAAACTCTATGTCATCTTAGCTTTCTGATATTTATGCTCCATCAGTACATTCGTAACACATATTGGTTCAATTGAGAATTTAAGTGATATTTTCATTTTGATTATTAGTTGGTAAAGGAAACACAATCTAATGTCTCAAAATCAAACTGTGAAGGTCTTCACTGAAGACTTCAATGGTGAAACTGCAGCTCTCTGAAAACAACTCTCTGAGACAACTGGTATGCTTGTAAATAGTGTAAAGGAAGAAAAGAAAGATGGAATAGTGAATTACCAAAGCAAGGACCAGGGAGAAGAACAGTTCTCTGGCTACAACTGTCTGTGTTAGAATGCAGAGTGCATAAATCCAAAGAAGGCCAGGCAAGGCAGTCTTTATGAAGGTGTTCTGAGGCTGGCAGTATTCTTCTTATTCCCAACACTGCTAAAACCAAAGACTTCCTAAAATGTGTAGCCACAGGCAGAATTCAGCCTGTTGAACTGTGTTTAATTTTTAAAAGTTTTATAAGGCTATTCTTCAGCAAAACAATCAAGAGATATGAAAGAAAAAAGAACAGCATTTGGAAATTACAGCAAATGATAGATTTTGCTCTTCAGAATATGTTCACAAATTTTTGCTCTTCATTTATTCTTTTGCTACTGTTACAAGCAAAGCTATCTGTAACTAGCAGTGTATTCAGCGAAATAGAGAAAAAAATCATGCATTAGTGACTACTACAAAGAAATCATGAAACAGAGGACACATCATGGGGGACATCTTCCATTAGTTCAAAAAAGGAGAGCAGACATTCTTCTGGTAGCCAAAATAAGGACTATAGTCGCAGCATTAGGCAGACTACACCACCTTTTTTGGTGCTGTAGTTCCTATGGCACTTTAATTTGGTATTCTGTCTCTAATCACTCTCTATAGACCTTGCCCTGATGCCACCTATTTACACAGGGTGTGCAATAGCTTTGCCCATTGGAAATGGCAGGATTTACCCTGTAAAGGGCTTGCTCTTAATTTTTCATCCTCAATTAGAAGAACCACACACTTGCCATATTAAAATTTAAAATTGTGTTTATTGAGACATATGGGTATTTACTATGTGCAAATGTTATGTTTACTTTGAGATGTTTTCATATGTGCATATTTCTGTTAGTGATAATATTATTATGGTAATTCCTACATAAATGTGTATAGTATGTATTTTGAGTATCTCTGGAAGTATTTATTAGTTGTCTTGTTGCTAATCACTTTCAGATTGTAAAATATTGAAATACCTAAATAATAGTAAATAGTTCACAGGCATGTTGATTTCCCTTAACTTTTAAGGAATATTTGAGGCAATATAGGGTCTGTAACTTGTCCTGACAAGCCACATTTGGTTCAGTTTATTCAGAACTTCTGTGAAAAGAGACCTGAGTAGGAACATTGTCAAAATCTTGGAAAATATTTTGGTGGGGGGGTAGGAGGGAACATTTCAGTTTATAGAAGTGAGGACAGAGTCTGACCTACAGATACAAAGAGATGAGTAGAAAACAAAAACAGCTTGAATGCCTTATATTCACAGATGCTTTTAGTCTTAGTGTGCCATTCAATTAAGCATTCTCTGAGAATGTATTGCAATGCTTTCTCATATTTTCTCATGAAAAAGCCAGGTCCTTGAAATGATAGTAGGAAAATCTGTGGCAACCAAATTAATCCCCTTCTTATTGCTCATGACCATGACATTACTAGCTCTGAAGTGACAAAGTTAAGGGAAGACTAAACACAGTCCCCTGAACTGCACAGGAGTTTTGATTCTCACTTCAGCAAGGCTCTGATTTGGTGGATTTTAACATAGCCACTGCAAAACTACCTGGGCCTAACACTCCTTAAAATTACCTGAAACTCATGGGTAGAGTGGTAATGTGACCTAACTGAAAGGCACATCTATACCAGTATCTTAATTCAGATAAAATCTGTGGGCTTTAATGGCAAAAAATGTGATCTCTGCCTTTGGAATCTCCATGACATACAGGACCATGGTTATAAAGAAATAGATGCGTAATCATCATCCAGGAGATTATGAAAAAAATAAAAAAGAGAGTCACATAAATTGTTGTCATTCATAGTATACTGGCTGAACTACTTCAAGATAAATTTGGCTCAGTGTTGAGAAGAAAACTCTGTTATAACGTTTGTGCACTTAACAAAGTGGAATACACTCAAACAGTTTTGCAATGACCCACTTCATCAGTGCATTCTCATCACAACAGCAGCTGGTCAGCTTTATAGCAAATGATTTATAAGGGAAGTACCCTACTTGAATTATGGTGATAACCGCGCTTTATCAGACGTACTTTAGCATCCTGAGAAAGAAATAAAGAGAAAATTTTTTATTATGAACATATTACCTTAAACACTGTACAAATGGTTTGTCTCTTGAATATCACTTTATCTATCTATCAGGTAGGTAAATCTTGGAATCTTCACAAAAAAAAAAAAAAAAAAAAAAAA
>VZTB01011427.1:366563-398048 GCA_013397245.1 Thryothorus ludovicianus | reverse complement strand
AGAATAACCAATAGTAAACATTGAGGCAAAATAACAAAGGTGAGAATGTTATCTCCCATTCAACAAAAGCCTGAATTGTCCGATCAGGGCAAGGAGCATGGGAATAACTTGGAAATGTTTGTCTTTCCACCTCTCTGTCAACACCTGTGGAGTTGTTTGCACTGGTACTTTATATGGTGCTATATTTTGGGCTGCTGTTTGACACCATTTACAAAGCAATCTGTGTTTAAAGTCTCTGAGTTGCTAATATCTTTAAAGCAAGCTCCACTCATTTTCTTTGCTTGCTTTTTATGGAATTAATAAGTTTAGTTCTTGTAAAGGTGGGGGATGTGCAATGGTAGCTAAAGCCATCTACTTTGAGAGCCATCATCAAGTAAACTCCTCTGTGCAGCAGTGCCAAGGCAATACAGCTTAAATGGCAACTTTTTTGCTATTGTTCCTAGACTGCTGCTTAGCAGAGGATGACAATGTGCTTGTTTTGTGACACAGGCAAATGGAAAGCAAGATGAGGCCACCAAAGTTATTTCTGTTTGGGATGTAAGGCAAGGTTTGAAGGTAGATACTCAGGAAGAAATGCTAGTGCAGTGACCTGCTCAGAAAGAGAAGCTGTTGTAGAAGAGCTTTTGTGCACAAGTACTTTTGTGCACATACTTTTTTTCCATTTTCTGTAAGTCTACCATTTCAAAATCATTGACACCAGATCCTGAGGGCATGGTTTGGTTAGTGTAGCTGACTAGATGAAAGTATGGATCCTGTATTAGCTCATCAAAGTATGATGCAGGTGCATCATTTGCTCACCCATTTGCTTAACTTAAATAGAGGTTGGTGGTTAGGCTTCTGTTGCATTGTGCTCTCCTGCTAATTATCAATATATTTGTTTTAGAGACAATTAGCCACCTGGTTCATTCTCCCATTGAAGTCAGGTCATCATGAGTTACATCTGCTTTCAGGACTCTATGAGTCCAAGACATAATAAAAAGATGATGGTTATGATTATAAAAAGCATGCAGGGTTGGGCATAAACTGTACAGAGCACTGAGTTCCTAAGGAGGATTGGGTTACATAGCTCTTGCAGGAGCTTCCTTCTGCACGTCACAGAAGATGGATGTGAAAAGAAAACAGATTTTGTGATGCCAGAAGTCCTTCAGCTTATGAATGGTAAAGAGTGTTTGCAGAGGTAGATGGATGAAGGCTAGGCAAAGCGAGACGTGATAACTTCCCTTTGGCACTGCAGTGATACAACGCAAAAGTGACAAGTAAGCACGTCTCTGTGCATACAACATTTGCATAAAAATAAAAGTTGTTCAGACCTGTGGGTGTTTACTTTTTAAAAACGTGCTATATAATGTGGCATAAGATTATGTGTGATGCACATTTACTTTTATAATCCCATATGTTCAGGTAAAATTCTATATTTTGAAGTAAGATTTTATTACAGTAGAACCTCGTTAATTCTCGCTAATGACTGGGAGACCCTTTGCAAATTACTGAATTTTGTATACAATCTAATGCCATTTAATGTATTGTGTTGTTAGATGTTCTTCTACATCCTGGGGAAGATGAGCTGTGGAGAACCCTGCCGTTAGTGCCTCAGCTATATTCACTGTGGAGAAGGGGGGTACAAAGTCATCACAGTGGGTTCAGCTCCAGGTGTTTGTCAAATATGTTCACGTGGGGCTAGCTCTGGAGAGGATGGAGCCCTGAGTGAAACAAAAGAACAGATGGGGACCTGGCAATGAGTAGATTAGCATAATTTACTGTTTCATCCTTTCTGGCTTGGGGTCATGAAGGGATCACAGTCTGAATTTTTCTGGAGAGCACAGGTATCGTTATCCTCATAGATATCAATATGGCCATTTCAGATTCAATAGGGCCACCAACTTAAACAGAGGCAAGACCCAATCTTCCAGATAAGAGCATGTCATCTCTTTTCCTGAGAAACTGCAGCAGCACACATAAACTGAGACCACAGTGTTCACAGTTACTTAGGTATGCTACAGATGTGTGCATCACAAATGTAGGCGAGACTTAGAGTGTTCAAAAGTACTTTTTGTATGCATAAATATACTCCTGGACATATCTACTGGGTGAGTTCTCCTTGGTTGGTATAAAATTGTAGAATACCTGTTTGCATCTCTTTTACCTGTCATATCATGGAGTAACAATAGCAACTTGATAATTAAGGTAATAGAATCCAGCTCTTCATTAGACACTCATTTTTCAACGTCATCAGATTAACTCTGCCTCAAAGAAATCAGTCTTCCTGACTCCTTGTCTTTTCCAGGATAGAGATCTTTTTCAGACATATTATAATTGAGAGCAACCCCCTTCAATTTTGTTTACAATTACTAGGTAGGAAGAGGATAAAGGGAAAAATCTGGGGAACTAGGGGCTCAATAAATGTGTACAGAGGGATGCAAACTTGGGCTTATAAATGGAGGAGATGGCAAAATTTGTGGGGATGTCTAGGAAAAGGTATGCAATTATTGGGAGGTCAGGTGAACCCCTACGAAGCAATGCAGAGGTCATGGAGGGATGAAACTAACTCAGAGACACAGAAAAGACTGAAGCAAGGAGAAAGATGGCAGAAGTATCATGGCACATCCATGGATGGAATGAAAAGGAGGAGGGAGATGGCAGGCATGAAGGTGAAGAGTTATGAAAGGGGAAGACAGGCATGGATGTGGGCTTACGTGAGAAGAGTACACGGCATGACCAGATTATTGGAGAGAAATGAAGTGCTGGCGTAGGCAGGAGAGAAATGGAGGTGAGAGGAAGAGAAGGAAGATGATATGGCAATGGGGAACTGGAGCACTCTCCTAACTGTTCATTCGCAGGGTTCCTTAGCACTTGTCACGTTTTGAAGACATGTATTTTATAGACAAAGTGTAACTTATAGTAGGGCAGGAAAGACTGTTAACCAGTTTCCTCTCAAAGACTTCTTTCAGCTAAACTTCTGCTAGCCAATTGTTTGGTCAACAGTTCTCTGATATCAAATCGTCCTCCTGTGGAGGTCTATTGCATCCATAATAATTCAAGTATTTGGTGTCACGAGAATTGCAAAGGAAATAAAAAGCCATCATGATCTGACACCTGAATCTTCTGTCCTGACACTGACTACAGCTGACATTTACAAGGAGCAAAATCTCCTACAGATAAGTATGCTTGGATCTGATAGCCCACCCTTTTTCTACTCTTTTTCCCTCATCATGTTTGTCTTTTTACCCACTTACATGTAACCTGGATGGGAATCCTCTTTCTGGTGCTCAGTGGTTGTCTAAGGACAAATCATACATGAAGTCATATAGCTTCTTTTCAAGTCTGAAAAGCATTTTTGAAGCTACAGAGAAATCACTTCCCATACAATTGCTCCCATACAAATCAGTAGGAGAAGAGTGAATGGGAGACCCTGTGGGAGCAGGATGGCAGTGTAGAGGAGCTAGATGAAAGGCACTGGTTTGCCCTAATTTCCTAGCATGTAAGAAGGTAATTCACTTTGATAGCACATCACCACTGGTGGCTTTCCAACAGATGGGAAAGACTTGCTAGCTGAGGAAGTAAGTAATGTCACATGAAACATACATAATTTGCACAGAGAGAAAATGTAAGACCACTAGAGTTATTGTTTTGCTAACAATGATTCATGACAATGACACTTTGGAGAGTGTGGGCCTGGCTTAGAAGCTATGAATAAAAAGCATTTCTGCTCCAGGGTTCTGTTCTTGTATATGTTTTCTTGAAAACTTTAAGGAAGCTGTTGCAAACTTATCCTGCTTAGCAATTATGATTTACTTCAATTGGCTTCACTCTTCATACTGTTTAAACTCAGATTTAAAGAATAATATCCACCTTGTTGCTTAATATAAGTTCTGTTAAAATAATACATATTTGAAATGGCCTTCTTGGCATTATGGAACAGTCAAAGGGGAAGACAAGAGCTTACCATAGCATTTATATAAGTATATACATATATATATTTCTCGGGAAAAAAAAAAGAGATCTTTTAATGAAGACATCAAAGAATACATCTCTCTTAGCTGAAAATAAGAATGTCTCATGACAAAATCCAATTAAGGAGTGAATTTATTTTTTTAATTTAGATTTTAAAAATGTATATTCTTGAAAAATGTAAAATAAGTCCCGCCACTCCATCCACCCAACCCAGTGTTCTTTAAGGGCTATGAAGTAGCTGAAGAAATATAATGATATATGATGCATGGAAGCTTGATACTTCATGAAAGAAACATAAAGACTATGATTTTGCTGTTACCTAAGGCATGATATTGAAATATGTGTTCTGGAAGAGCTCTTTCTCAGCTTGCCTAGAGATTCTGGAACAAATTCTACTCCTGTTTACACCTCTGTAAATCTGGATTTACTAAATGACAGGTGGTAGCATTATCCCATGTGTGTGCACTCCCAGCTGAGACAGGACTTTGCCCTACATTAAAGGCAAACTAATAGCAGCTATCCCATGAGATACCCTTGTTTTGTGCATTCCTCGTCCTTTACTTGAGGCTGTCAACCTACATGCTATCAGCTCCCTTTTTAAAAATCAGTGTGAGAAGTCTTTCAGCCTGGGATAGCAAAGAGCCTCTGCTGGAGGCCCTGAAGGGCTGTATTGCTCTGATCTTTTTCCTCTTTTACAGTAGGATATGAATGCATTTGGACTTGCTTATCTGATGGCTGTACAGCACATAAATCCTGGTGGTGGAGGGGGTCCTGGCACAGGCTCTGAAGCAATTTATGCTGCCCTATATCTGCTGCCTTAGGACTAGCTAAGGTTTATTCACTGAGGTGTCACCCATTTTTTGGACAAAAATAACAAATTATGTTGAAGAAGTCAGAAAACATCAGATGTAGTTGTAAATGTTTGCCTGTCTACTGACTGGGATGGCTAGACACTTGAAAATTGGTAGTCAGGAGACATACAAGTGCATGCACAGAACAAAATGAATTCTAAAATATATATAATAAATGTGCAAAGTCACTACTGCAGGATGAGTGGGATTGTGGAAACAGCCCAGGGAGTGAGTGACAGAACATTCTGATCTGCTCAGGACTTAAGCCACATGAAAACAGCAGAAACATGTACTGTCAAACTTGACTGTCCTTCAAGTCCTGCACCTTGCCTCCATTCCTGTGTATTCAGCTGGGGAATTGGGAATAGAGGGCTTTCTCCACATGGAGCCCAGACACTCTTTCCATCTACTTCAGATTATGCATTTAAGGATAGTGTTTACTGTCAACACTTATACCTGAAATAAAAACATGTTCATGAGAAGTTTGGTTGAACTATTTAAGTCCTGCCATTATTCTTCTGTGTAAATATTTGCACAATCAGGACCACAGATTCTAATTTCCTTTGAGCAAATAGCATCTTGTACTGGTGTATGGGGTGTTTTAACTTTGATAATGTAACAGTGCAAAAATATTGAAAGGAAGTAGTAAAAGTTGAATGAAATGTAGAAGGAATCAGAGGAATTCTGCTATATGCCAAACCACCTGTCTTTATATTGGTACAAGAAAGAAGTAGATGAAGAATTTAGAGAGAACTTAGAAACAAAGCATAACTTGCCATATTGTGCAAAACATAGCTGAGGAAAATCCCTGTTATTTTGGAACCTTGTAGGTATGGCAGGTGTGATTAGAAGGCCGGCATGGTAGTACTGGAAATAGCAGTTTAAAAAGTTTATTCTGAGGGTAATTGATGCAGAATGTTTTATACCACAGAATGTTAACTATCTTTAACTTTCATGCTTTCTAGGCTTTGAATAAAGGCTAAAACTTTATAGTGTAGATTTGACTTGGAGTTCTGATGAAAACAATGGATTATGTTCCTGAGGAGGTGAAACAAACTTAATTTTTAACATGACAATGAAAATTTGGTTGTGTCAGCATAAGAATATTCTCTGCTGTGACAAGATAAAACTGTGATTCATCTGAGTCATGTGGATACTGATCTTGCAATTTGATTTATCATTTATTTGTTCTGTAAAATCTAGATTTAGGATTTGAACCCAGGATATTTATTATACTATAACTTGAAAATATTGGGTGCCATTTGCATTTAACTGAAACAGACTAGTCAGGATTCAAGAAAAAAATTAATTTGCCTGTGTTGTTTGAGGAAATGAGAGTGTGTAGGGAAAAGCTAGGGTCCCATCATGAAGAAATTGCATGGTAAATAGAGATTTATTGTGTACCACAAAGAGGGAAGTTGAAGACTGTTCTCTTTCATCATTCAGAGTCATTCTGGGAAATGGATGGTAAAAACTTCAAAGTCAAGTGCTTATTGATGTTTTTTCTTATAAAAATAGTACAGGCACTTAACAGCCTCTGTATTATGTACATTCTTTAGCATGAGTGGGTAGCTGTGTTAGTCAGCAGGACAAACTAAATAATGAAATTACCGATACATTTTTTTAGACAAATCAAAACAAATACCTGGGCTTTCAGAATCACTCAGGATGCCTCTTTACAATAGGAACAGCCACAGAAGCCTGAGTGGTTCCAAATGTTGTGTCTACAGAATATTACTTATAACAGCAGTGTAGCCAGAGTCCTATTGTGCAACAGCAGATCAAGCTGAAACACCTCTCAATTAATTGTGCATTTATTAAACACTGAGATTTCTGAGAAAAAATGTAGTTCATAGGGGGAGTTCATACTTAAGTTTTTAGGGTTCAGCAAGAGCCAGCAAGCATTTCAGTATGGCATATAATTTTTAAACTGAAAATAAATGTACAAGCCTAAACAAAGAATTGGATTCATGGGTGTGCTTCTTTTCCTGATTTCAGCACCTATTCAAACAGCCAGAGCTCCATATCTGTTTCCATATCTATTTACAGGAGGAAGTTAGGAGATCTTTGAAGAGTGATTCAGAAGGCCTGAATAATGCCCTAAGGAGGCACCTGGAACCAGGCAAGAAGAAACATAGGCCTGCAGATACTGCTGGACTTTAATAAGAGGATTATTGACTTCAGATCTGTGGCCTACAGAACTGCTCCTGTCCCCAGGCAGCACCCCTAGGTCTCCATGAACAGTCTGGAAAAAAGTCATTGTTGTATTCCTGTCTGCCTGGCCCACGAGACAAGCTGCATTTTCATCCTTCCAGACCGGAGAAAAAAGACAGTTTGCTTGTAGAGAAAGAACCTGAATTGCTTACAGTTGCATTCTGTGGAAAAGAGGAAGTGATGTAGCCCCTTGAAACCTGGAAGAATCAGTCTGTACCAGAGTGACACAAAAGGACTGATGTGTTCAAAGCAATATAGTACAATAAAATTTATTTAGGGTTTTTGGATATATTATTGTTAAGTCAAATTTGATCAATTTTAATAGAAATTGTATTTTAGATTAGTCTTCAGGGCAGCCATCATCACGCCTCTTTAATTCTCATAACCTATACATTTTTACTGCATGGATAAATATGCTTTGAAACTAATACAGTGTCATTGAATCCAATATATCTGTAGTGGAACCAATCCATGCATACTCAAGTCACTAAATTTTTATGGAAATGAATAGAGTTCCTTTCAAGGCATAATATTTTCACTTACACCAGTAGCTTTTCATTTAAACCAATGCTTTGTTTTCTAAACCAAACATGTTCCAGTCCAGGTTCATCTACATATTGCTTGAATATTTTTCTTTTTTTTTTTTGCTTTCTCATAATTAAACTCACTGAACTAAAGACAGTATTGGATGTCTAATGAAACCAACACATTTTCATAGGGACTACTTAGGGTGAGTTTAAGCCAGTGAATAGAATACACTGTGCTTCTCTGTGTGATTTCATAAAATGAGCACTGTGAAATGGAACATGCTTTTACAGACAATCTGCCTCAGGACTATGTGACCATATTTTCCCATAAGTGGAATTTGAGGCCTTAAAGTTTTCTGCTCTTTTAGAGGACTTTGCTGTTCTGTGGTTACTAGACAGGCTACAAGGAGGATAAGGAAGGGCTGAGGTGAATGGATGAATGCTGGGTGAATGTTGACTGAATGTTAGGGCATTCTCAGAGGAAAAGAGAGTAATCAGATGACCAGTGTGCTGCAGTGATGCTTGACCAGTTTAGCCAAACCTTGAGACTTTGCTAGCTGGTACATTTTAGGAAAGTCTCTAATTCTGAATGTGGTAAAGTTGCAGTCACTCCAGAACTCATCTGTTACTATCTTGCAGAACTGTACCCAAACTGGGCAACTTTTAGGTGATGGCTGTGATCATTTCCTTTACATGTCAGGAGAACAAAGGAATTCTGGGGCAAATCCAGAATAACTCTAGTTTCCTTGAATAAGTCTAGAATTAAGCAGTGTAGCTGATTTGTTTGACTCAAGAAGTTGCTATGCACTGTAAACAAATGTACTGTAGAGTGACACAGACCTATTTAATACAGTGAAAAAATAGATATTTGCCTCACAATTGAATAGAAAACAGCTATGATTTTGTTGGAGATGTTTCATTGTTTTGGCAAAGGTCAGATGTCATTTTTGTAGCTCTCTGTGGAGTTAGTAGGTTTTTGAATCTACTTACAAGGGAAAGAAGCCTATGAAAGGAAGGAGAAGGCTGTACACAGAACTATGTGCTCTTTAGAACAAAAGTGCTGATGGAGCTGTGGAAATGAGGCCTTTAAGTTTCTAAGAAGCAAAAACTTTGGCATTTTGTGAACAATAGAGGTGTTCACAGCAGTTTCTTCCAAACTGTATGGCACTTTTCAGCTAGGATTGTGTGCAGTTTATGTCAAAACATTTCAGTGAAGAAATACAAATACAGACTAATGTTTGACTTCTTTTGTTGTGTTGAACTGGAGCCAGAGAAAGTATTTATATAAAAATCCACTTGTGAAATGCATAACCCTCTCAATGTGACTTATATGTCTGAGACTTACAGAGAATTCAAGCTGATTGACAGAAAATACTGCTCTTATGGTGTCAGAATGTATTATCATGCTTATACAGAAATACAGGCCCCCCCCTTTTTTCACCAATGTGTGTGTTCATTGTCATTATGTTCTGGTATACTAGAGACGTCCAGGTACTGAAATACCCAATTTGCTAGGACCTAAAGCTACCACGAAAATATATTAGACAACCAGATGGATAATTCAGCTTGTTGGTTTAAAAAAGTGCGCATTAAATCTTCAGCATTTGAAGCCTGATCTAAAAAGAAATGATTCTGTGGGGTCAAAACTGCCATTCAGTGAAGGAAAGAAAAACAAGAACTGAGACAATTAGGAAAGCTTTCCATGCTTGTGCTACAGTTAGTTAGTTAGTTGCTCATCCTTTTTTCCCCCCCCCGTCTCCCCACACCAGGCTCCTGCGCATCAAGCAACTGACAGTTACTGCAGCCTGCAGATAGATCATGAGCAGATTACAAGCATCTTTATGTATCTGGCACACAGGTGCTCTCTGCTTTTTGCCAAATACTTTAGATTAAAGCAAATCAATTTTGTGTAATGGGTCCTCTATGAGAATGTCCGTGTCATTCAATTGCTCCTATTGCATCATTTCTTTTCCCTTGTCCCAGGGGATGCTCTTCAGACCACTTGCAGTACTTATATTTTCCCTTTGATCTTGTACCACTTTCTTACTCCCCTCTGCTCTGCTGAGATATGACATTGTCATGTACATTTTCCTATTTGTTCAAGACTACCAGGATCTTGCATGCTGAGGGATTGTTATCTGAACGAAGAGGAGGGAGAGACAGTTGGCTCTCGATAATTTTAGTATCGTGACCATTTTTATCAAGTGGGTGGCCTGCACTGGCACTCAAAAATATTCTCCCAGTGACAGAGTGGAAAAGTGTGTAAATTCTTGCAAACGGGCAGCACCTTGAAGAGTAGACAGAGACAAGTGTCACTTCAGAGGAGAAGTACAGAAAAAGAGCTGCTTGTAGAAGCAACCTGAGTGTTGTATTGCACGTGCAGATTCACACTGAGGGTATGGCAGAGAGGAGAAAGGACAAGAGCATCAACATCCATGTTTCTGGCCCAGTGTCTCTGGTAAGCAAGAGAGAGACAAGGGAGGGACAAAACTATAGAAGAGCTTCAATAAAAGTATAAGATAGATGAGTTTGATGTGGGAGATCCTTGTATCCTTAATAGGATAAAATTATAACTTTCAGAGTGATTTAGCTACTGTGAGCAGCTACATCTGCAGATGACATCCATCACTCTTCTCCCAGCCAAACCTGGCTCTTGGAGTTTCCCTGTAACTTGTGTTTCATACAGTGTAGAACTGCTTTTGCACCTGCTATTGAGTCTGGCTGAGATGGAATTCATTTTCCCATGGCAGCCCTCAGTGCTGTGCTTTGTGTTGGTAGCTAGAAAGGTGTTGATAACACACCAGCGTTTTGGCTACTGCTGGGCAGCACTGGCACAGCATCAACACTGTCTTTCTAATGTTCTCCACAACACCGTCAAGGGGCTGGGAGTGGGCAAGATCCTAAGAGGCGACACAATTAAGCAAGATGACCTAAATTAACAAAATTTTATACCACGTGATGGTATAAAAGCAATAGGAAGGAGGATGAAGTGGAGGAATTTGTTGTTATTAAATTTTTACCTTTCAGACCAACTTCTCCATGTGCTGAAGCCCTGATTCCCAGAAAATGGCTTTACGTGGCTTGCTAATGGGAAGTGGTGATTATTTTTTCCCCTTTTGGGAAAATTTTGGTGGGTTTTGGTTTTTTTTTCTTTCTTTAATAAACTTCTTTATCTCAACTTACTAGCTGTTTTCAATCTTATTTTCTCTCTCCTGTTCAACCCACTACACACCTCCATGTCTTATACGTCACCATATGTATTGATTACATTCCTAAACCAGAGCCTATTTCCTTTGTTACACATTTTCTATCATTTATTCTGATATTGTAGAGCAGAGTTTGGGGTGGCTGCTATGAAGCAGCAGAGGATCAGCTGCTGTGGCTCTTTCTACTGTAACATTTTCTTAGTAAGTCAATGGGGTAATGAATAACAAAGGCATTTCCTTTCACTCAGTGTTTTTATTGTGATGCTGTGCTTGCAGGTATTTATGCCTCCCACACACATAGACAATGATCTCAATTACATGACAGGGCGAACTTAAAACAGAAAAACCAAAATCCTCAGTTTCACATCTTACCAGAATTAATACTTACATAAACTAATACTGATAAAGGAAGAGTAATGAAATTTGATTGTGGCATTAAATTCTCTACCTAGAATAAAGAGTCAACTTAAGATGATGTACCCTTTCAATGGGTGCATGAACACGACCTATGAACAACATTTGAAGAGCAAGTGCACCCCATGCACCTGAGGCATTAGCTTGAGAGAAGAAGCATACAGGAAGCTCTGGGAATTTACACAAAGCATAAGGAGGAAGTTAGGCTGGAGACAGTGGCTCAATCTTATTCTTACAATCTTTCCATCAGATGTTGCTGTTACACTAGTCTTTGCCCCTAAAACTCTAAGAATGATGTATTTTGCCAGAAAGTTTCTTGTTCTTCTCCTGGGATGGCAAGAGGTTACATGAGGTCATTTTGCCATATTGAATAGAAAGCTGTACTCTAATGCTTGATGATTTCAGCCAAGAACTAAAAGAGAAAATACCTCTTATGTTGAAACTCAAAATATGTCAGCTCTGAATCCTACTCAGTAAGGTAAAGTTTTTAGTTTTTTTTTCTTCTAAAATGTATACATTTCATATTCAAGTCTCTGTCACATTTCCATTTGGTGACTAATTTTTCCCATATGCAACTAGGGGAAGAAGGGTGAAGGTTTACAGATTTAAATAAAAGACTACTATATAGCAAGCTAATTTGCAAACCAGAAGCTTTATGAGAAGTAGGATAACTAACTGTCCTCACAATAGAAGGAGAAGTGGAAGAACAATAATGACTCTTCACTGACACTTTGAGAAATGATAAGAGCTACTAGCAGCAGTACATACACTTCCATTCTCATCCAAGAGAAGTGTTATCTAAAATGAAGTAGAGCAGCTATAACAGGTAATAATGATTTTTATCATAGCCATGACCGCTATGAACCTGGTCAATGGGATAAGAGCAGGACAAGTGGAAGATGAAGCATATAAATAATGTGTAAAAGCAGGACAATAAGCAGTACTTGAGAGAGTACTGTCTTCCCTCATTCATGTTCAAAGGTCATTTTAGAGAGCAACTTTTCATGTGGGTGGATTCAAAAATAACATTCAAAGCTCTTCCAGACACCTATTGAGCAGGGAAAAGAGGACAGGTGAAAGGCTGCCCTGGACAGATTAACCTTCATCTCATCTGGAGTCCACTTTCTGGGCCAAGCAGATGAATGAAGTAGATGAGAAAATTTAAAAAAAAACCTCTCATTGCTCCATCTAATGATGATGCTTTAATGTAAGTGAGAGAAAATATCTTTCCTTTTCAAGCACTGTTCTCTTCACACGGTTGGTCAGACACTCTGGCACCCGCAGGGCAGTAGGAAGGGGGCATGGTCTCGTGTCTTTCCAGAATGTAGGCTTGCACAGAAACAAAACAAAACACTATGAAACAAACATTAAGCCTTAAAACTGAATCCTAAATACTGGAATGAACAAAGTAAAGCTGAAATTCTCTATCTGGTGTTGCTGGAATCCATACTTTCAAATTATTTACATAACTATACTCTAGCTGATCAACTCAAATGTAGTCACTCTTGGTATATCAAAATTGATATTTGTGCCTTGTAGATTAATTTTGCAGATGCTAATAACTGCAGAATGGCAGGATTTAGACTAAGGAAACTGCCTCATCCTTAACTATAGAGGCATGAACAGCTTACTTCATATTCCAGGGGAATATGATACAAATCTACAAACAGATAAAACACCAAAAATATTATTTAGACACAAGACGTTGCCACTGTGAACATAATTACGGGATTTCTTGCACAGGTTTTTTTTGCCTTCCCATCACCTCCCTTCAAAAACGTGTGTTGTGAACTGCCATGTTCTGCAGCTCCGTTTTACACACAGGTGGCACTTCGATAGGGTCATTCACGTTCACGCCCCGCTGAAAAGTACTGACAGCCCTTTGCTTGCTCCCTGCTATATCGTCACTGACACAGTATAAATCGAGCACTCTATAACCACTCTTGTGGGCGCTGTCCCATAATAAAAGTGGGACATTCCTCTGGGAAGGGGAGAGTGGAAGTGAAACATATGCTTGCGGAGGCAGGAGCTGGACCTTAACAATTTAAAAAAAAACCAGTAGTTCCACCATGGCTATTTAAAATCCCCATCCTCCCTTTATGCATTTTTAAGTGCATACTCATGTAAATACATCTGATCATATGGCAAATGTCATACTCTATGAAGAAAAAATATGATGGCTTCGCCTTAGGGAAGAATCAGCCTTTCCACCATGGCCAGGCCACTCCTGGGCTGTCAGGTAAGGCCCCGCTGCTCAGGGTGGTTGTCTTGTCACACCAAAGTCAAGGTACTGGCTATGAAAAGTGAACTCATCTTATGTCCACTGGTGTACCTTCATTTGAGAGGAACTAATATGAGATTCTCATACTTTCTAAGTGATTTGCCATATGCAGAATAATACTCACACTGGAAGGCAACTTTCACAACGAGGAATATTTTTGTTAATAATCTTAATTCACCCATCCAGTAATGAGGTACACAAGAAGTTAGCTACACATACAGTGTTTTCCGAAACTATTTCATGAAAGAAAATGTAAACAAAGTGAATTAACAGAATATATTTTTTTCTAAAGAGTAATTTTCTAATTTTTCCGTTGTGCAGCAGCTGCTGTTGCCATGCTGTCATTGCTGTTGCTATGTATTTTTGAGTGTGCCAAGATGTAATTGGCTACTTCAGCATATATAAACTATTGGTAGAGATGTTTCTATGGAAAACCACATCTTTTTTTGATTGGTTCATGCTGAAAGTAGTTGTGCTTAGCTATCATCTCAATTTAAATGGAGACCAACAGGTTTTAAGTCTCATAATGCAATGAAGCCACATGCTATTCATCATGGTGGAACTGAATTGAGGCAAGAACTTTTATGTTGACATTATGATAGAATATGAGTGAGATTGCATCTCCATGGTCTCCAAATGTTTCAATAGTCTTTAGCAAGCTTTTTGATTCGCTGTCAATTGTGTTTTCTCTGAAAAGAGGGTTATTTCCTGGTCTTGTCTGAGAAAACTTGCAGGCTACTAAGTCAAAACTCATTTCAGAGTAGTTATGTATTTTGCCTGAGGACCTTTTATAAAGAATTATTGACTTGTGCAATGCAGCTAAGCATCTAAAAGTCTTTTGAAAAGATTGACTAATACCTATGGAAATTGTGTCAAACCCATCAGGTTAGAGGTTTGTAAACCTGGACAATTTTGTGTACAGGATGAGATTTTGGGAGCATGAAGGACTCATTATTTCAGCTGGGGAAGGGTTTTAGTTATCTGCTTTGGACACGCCATATGATCTTGGTCTACAAAGCAGGGAAGTACATCTGGCCTAAGGAGTCCTGGGGCTGGTGAGAGAAGCCATGTAGTAAATATTAATTTCAGACTCATACCACTGAGTTTTTCTACAGTCAGGATGATAGAATCTGTCTGAAAAACATTATTCATATTTATGCTAATAATCGTTTTATAACTAAAGTTTACTCAGGTTACTTGAAAACCTGTTACAGACCAAATATAGACAGAACATAAGGTGAGGCCTAATGCGAGATACACAAATACATGACTGCAAACACTATCGGATTAATTTTTTGAGAACAAGTGACAAGTTGTGCAACCTTGGTTTCATAATTCTGTCTAACTTAAATACTTTCTCATTGTAGAAGTTAAAATAAAATTTGGGGGTTTTTGGACACTCTAAGATTATAGAAATGTATTTCCAGAGGGAAATCTGCAAGTCCTCCCTGTAGGAGGTGGCTGAAGTGTTATTTAGACTTAAATGAAATGAGACATGATTGAAGGGTTGTTAAGAAGGGACTAAACAGTGTTGGGTTACATCACAGAAAAAATGAACTATCTGCTTGGCTCATAATATGTCTTTAACTATTATCTATGCAGGTACTCTTTCTTATTTTTTATGCACCCCAGAATCTCCTAATTTATTAACAAGTCAGACTGTTCTCTTTTATTATTCCTAAAACTCCTAGTCTTTGACTACTGGTCTGATTCTTGTTCTATTACACCAAAGATTATTATTTTTATCAGACCTTTTTTTCTTTTCCTTTTTTTTCCTTTTCCACTATCTTTGTCAGACCAATTACCCAACTCAGTGTTGGCAAGTACAAGCCTAAAGCTTTGGAGATAAATTTGTCTTTATTTTTTCCTCTTTAAGTCATGGGAAGATCATACTATCTGCCTGAGAAGATTTTAATTTCTCTAAGCTGTACAGTTGGAAAGAAAGTGTATAAAAAATTATGAGTTGTTTATGTTATTTAGTATTGATTAAGTATTGAAATTTACTAGTGATAATGTGTCAGTCTACAAAAAGATAAGATCTTTTTAAGAAGAATATTTATAAATTAAGGTCACCAACCTGCCATTTTAAATATTTGCTCTGCCCTAAATATCTTAATTGGGAGCAACACAAATGTTATGATAGTGCAGATTTTAAAAAGTCAGAGTAACTTTTTGCAGTCATGTGAACTGCAAATGGTCTTTTGGAACATCACATTTTAATTCAAATTTTTTATTTTAAGGATGTTACGCTGATATTGTGATGCACCCATGGAACATGATGCGTGGAAAGGCTGTCCATGTGTAAACACACACACACACACACACACACACACATTGTAGCAGGACATATATTCTTTGCCTTCTGGAGCATCCTAGCACTTTAGGCATAGTCTCAGAAGTGATTGCAAGTCCCAGCAGACTCTGTGGATGAGTGTCACAATGACATAATGCCACGGGTACGTGTGCAATGCCCCTGCAAAGCATCAATTTACCTGCTGCATTCTCCCCAAATCATTTCCAGCTGAAAGCTGGTGAGTGCCACTACTGCTACTGCTTACAAGCAGGCAACAATTTAATGGAGATGATTCCCTTTAAGAGGTCTCTGCTGAGTTTTTGGTTGTCAGGGAAGATGATAGTCTCATCCCTCCGGTTAGATAAAATTAAGACTCTTTCTGAATATCTCATTATTGATCAAGTGGCACTTGGAGTCAGCTGGTTATATTCCTTTTCTGAGAGGCTAACAGCTTTCCAGAGGGGCTGCTAAGGCTATGGAGGAGCTGTGGTCTGTATAGTGTTTTTCACAAGTCTTTTCCTTCAGGCAAATCTTGGATTTAAAGAGAAAAATAAAGGCTGATTCTAACGACTGTGAAGAAAAAACTCTTGGCATTTTCAAACAGCAGGAATTAAAAGTGTTGTGAAGTGATTTGGTCACACCCGCAAAGCATTCACCAAATTTGGATGACATACTGCAGCAGTAAGTGAAACCAGAATTTGGGCCTCAGGCTGAACCTTATTTCATTGACAACCATGGAGTGGGTGGACAGATTAATGGATGAGAATAAAGGTATAGCTATGCCCTTTCCTCTCCCTGCTTGATCCAAAAGGATGTGGCAAGTGCCTTTTTACAGGTCATGATATGGTTTGGATACTAATGTTCTCAGTCTAGCATGGCCCAGAAATACCTTGTTTCTAGGACTACAGTCTGAGTACATCATGGTATCTATACCTCAGCCTGCCCAATTGTTTCTCACAGAATAGGTCACTTGCGATTGCTATAATTTTCTTCACTGTTTCAAGAAGAAACTGCATTTACTGTCAGTCACAGATTTTTTTTTTTTACAGAAAGTTTAATAAGAAATGTAAGGGCATTTACAGAGAAAACAAGCGTAAAATATAGTTTTCTTTGCTAAGGAAATGTCATTACAGGCTAAGGGCTTTGTTCAGATCCGTGGAGTTAAGCATGTATATTTTTAATTCAAGACAGCAAATGCTGCTTAGGTACAGGAGTGTATAATTTGCTGTAATCTTGGACTATGCATTTTTCTTAAACTGGTATTGTATTATTTGGAGCTAGTCCATTTGTCTAAGTCCCCCTCATATTCCTTCCAAGCATACCCATATGGAAATATAAGCTTTTCCTCAAGACAATGGCTTGGATATTTTTGTTTGTTTCTAGATCATATACAAATTAAATATAGTTGGGGCTACTTGGTCTTGCTACTTGAACTTCTAATTTATATGTATTGTTTTGGAGTAAATTCTTTCCCTTAATAAGGAGAAGGATGGAGTTATACCGGGAGACCACAGGGAAGTATCCTGAAAGAGAACTACTGGTTCCAGTGGTTGCCAGTGACTCCCTGCACATTCTACTCTTAAAAAATTTCACTTGCTGATAGGTGAATACATGAGCTGATACTTGAGCTTGCCTCCATCCAGGCAAGGAAAAGCTCTCTGCAGATCTCCATCTGAAACTTGAAAATCCTTTGCCCAGGGTCTTGGACTGGACAGGTCCCATGATGAAAAACAAATGCTGCAGGCAATATTATTTTATGGCTACTCACTCCAACTTGATTTCAGTTATGAGTGACCATAGTTGACAGTAACCCTCTGATTACTACCCCTTCAATAAATCTTCTACCTGGCCTGTGTGAGACACAAGAGTCCACCAGCAAAGGCTAGAGGGGTCAGCAGCTGGACTCGGACCCTCTGAGTTGCCTGATGTGTGAGATAAGATGGCAAACACGACTTGGTTTTGGAGCAGTCACCAGGGGGTTTGGTGTGGCAAAAGGACCATTAGTCGTGAGGAAGGGGTACATTAAGGTACTTTGGGAGTCAAAAACACATAATTACTTTCTCCAATATCTCTTGTTGGTCATCTCTCCTGAGTTTAGATAATACCTGTAAAGAGAGTAGAGCTATGACGGACCTATTTTATTTACTCATTCCAGACTTAAAAGAATACATATGCAAATGCTCCTGACTTCATTGAGGAGACTCAGCTGTATTTCCTCAAGCATGGAGGAAGGACAGGGGTATGGATCTAACTTTATATCCCCAATTTATTTCCTCAGTCCTTTACTTCTGTGAAAGGGTAGTGAACTTCTGCAAATGCAAGAACTAGAACTTTTTTCTGTGGATTTTTTTAAATTGGATGTCAGATCATGAGTTTTGAATTTCTTGGCCTTTGCCAATTTAAACGTTTCCTTATGTGATTATTACATAGTGTTATAGTGGTTACATAACAGTCTAGGAAGGCTGATGCTTCCATGAGCCAACCTCAGAAAGTCACGGTAAGAAAAAGCACTGTAGGCATTTCTGAACCGAAGATGACCATTTGCCCATTAGTTAGAAGCATTGCTCTTTTTATCTTGCTGAGGGTATCACTACAAACCTGAATGCTGCCACTCCCATTTTTCTGCTTTTCAACTTACCATTCTTTTCCATCATTGCATTAAATGGTATTACTTAAAGATTAGCGTTATATGAATCACAATAATTGTTGCACTAACTTTTGGGGGCTGTGCAGAGACTGGATTTCCGCAACAATAATTTCCTTGACAGTGAGAAATCTGAATACGACATAGCTTTGGGAAAGCGTATATTGATGGCAGTACATAGCATGGTGTAGACAAGACAGAAATATATTTGGCTTTAGTTATATGGTCCATGCATGTTTCCAGTCTTGCTTTTTAATCTATAAAGAGCAATGCTGTGCATTATCCTATGCCAGTGAGGTTTACTGGAAATTACTTCCCAGAAGATTAGAAATGGTCATCAGTGCTCATAAGAAAAAGTGAGATAACCATTTTTTAGTAACTCTAAAGTGATTTGAGTGGATTAATGAAGCTGTTCTGAGCAGTGGGATTTCCCTGCTCACACTCCAGAGACAAGGAAACCAGACCCTAGATAGGTTTGAACTGAGTGATGAAACACTTCCCTAGCTGAAGTTCTTTGGGTTCAAATAGATTTAGGAGTGACTGAAGTTTTCTTTCTGCATCTCTGTTTCAGCTACTACCTCTGTGACAGTATAAGATAACTCAATTAATACACAAAGATAAGAGTATATTAGAGTCCTGTGAGAAAAAAGTTCCTAGATTGAGTCCCTAGTGCATAGAAGGATAATGGTAAGATAAAGCCCTAGTTAATTATATTGAAGAGGCAGAAAGAAACCCACAACTGATTGTGCTGTAGTTAAAAGTATTTCTTTTTCTAAATGAACACTTAGTACTGATGGTTCTCCTGTTATTATATCAGAGGATCAGGATTACAAGGTCTAGGCATACACCGATCTGTCTTCAAATAAAGATCACTTTGGAAAACGGCAGGAGTTGTGTTTGTGCTGTGGATTTTAATGTTAATGTAACAATGATGTAGGGAAGTTTTGGTTACTGTATTGTTTCATGAGACACCGTTAGTGTTAAAAGCAGCAGGACCTTTACAAGTACTGGAAAAGTACCTGACTCTATTCTTGCATGCACGTACATGTGCTACTTCTCTTATTTCTTTGCATCTTGTCACATCTCGTCTCTGACACAAAACCTTTGCTGAACACATACATTATTTCTGGCCTACAATGAGTGAGACTTAAGCCCTGAGACAGGGAAGAAGAGATTTTTTTCCACTGACTCTAGCAGAAATCAAACCACACGCATCTATCTGCAGCAGAGATCAAAAATCCAGTGCACTTGCACAGAGACAACCACATGTGTTTCCCCCTCTCTCCCCAACACACGTATGTGCATGCACAGACACGCACTGCATTTATCTGTGGTTGTGCACAGTTTCTGCAGACTGGGCTTCTCCTCACAAAGAGATAGAGTGAAAGGGAAATTTTGTCATCCTGCCTGCATAGCTACGCTTGGAGGTGTGCTGAATCAATCTCTGCCTCCATCAGCTTGCCTTATTCCTTCATGTTACTGTAATCAGGGTTACTGTTAAAACTTGTGAAAAAAATTAATTTTCCTGTGAAACTCATCCAATTGAAATAAAATCAAATAATGAGAATATGAGGGAAATACTGCTCTCAGCCCACAGATCACCCAACATCCTCAGTAGAGAAGCATCTAAAAGCTGCCTGCTAAGTTGGTTGATATGCCTTTTATTTAGCTTGATGTTAATTTGCTAAACACTGTTTTGGTGTATGTGATTGTAGAACATAAAAATGCAGTAGGTGGTTTATAGGAGATGAGAGCAAAAGAATACTCTCTGCTACGAGCTCTACATACAATGCATATTCTCCAAAGGGATGAAATTTCCCTCGAGCTAGTGGGTAAACTGCAAAGTGAGGTACACCAGCAGCTTTACGGTTCGCTCTAACCTGCTCCTCCTACCCGTGCTTTGTGGTGGGTGTACAACTGTTGCAAGTAGGTGGCACAGCTGTTTGCGTTGACTGGCTCAGTACCTTTGGGATACAGACAACACAGTTAACGTTGCGAGATGAAAATGGCATCTATACTTTAATAAACTCATTCTATTTCTCTGTGAGAAAAAAGGGGGAGATTGGGGCCGGGGGGAGAGACAAGTTGCCAGCTTGACTATATCTGTATTAGTGGCACTGCTCAAATCACACGGTGGTGGCTAATGCTTGCAAAATCCTGACTAGCATTTGAAAGGGTAACATCAGTTTATTATTGCTGCAGTAGCTGTTAACTTTATGAAGATTTCCTGTGCACCTGCCTGCTACCACATCTTTAACATATATGCATATTTATACAACTTAGGCAACATATGTTTGATGATTTTTGTCATTTATATTTACTACAGTATGGATAGCAATTAAAAAATAACCATGTTCACTGTGATGAATTGGTGAAATTCCTGGAGAAGTACAAATTACATGAAGAATCTGAAGATAGGGAACACGGTAAAAGGCATGTAAAAAGCTAGTTTGTCAGTTGGAACATAAAAAACGCAGGCCTGTGACCAATGTTTGTCTGGATATATAAAACGATAAAAATGGCAGGGAAGAATATGCTATTTTATTTAGAGGTAGAACAAGAGACTAGGTTGTATAGAGAGGGATATTCTACCTTTTCATCCACCCTTTAATAAGAAATGTTGGGTTGTGTTATAGGGGTGATGAAGGATGACATTTTTCTGCAGAGATGGTGTCGTTCTGTTCCCCAGTTTTGTGTGTTTTGAATGTAAAATGGATGTATTTAATTGCAGATACATGTACAAAGGCAAATGGTGTGCTAGGACCTGCATGATGATAAAGTCCTGTGTCTGACAGAAGATCAGACAGGTCTCCTGAGCACCAGCTCAGGTGCCAAGACCAGAGGAGGCCTATGGAGAGGCGTTTGGGGAGCAATCCTTACAAGTAGCCAGTTTAGAGGAAACCTCTGGCTCAGGTCTGTATTTGGTGTGTCTGAGTTAAAAATAGAGGAAGATCCAAAGGATAGGGTAAGTTTTGGATATTAGCCCAAGGAATCTGTGTGGGCACATACACACCAGCACCCACACTGTGTATGAAAGTGAGATAAGCACACGTGATTTCTACTCAGAATGTAGGTGCCAGCTTTTTAGAGAGAATTTCTTACCATGTGGCATATTATCATATTTGAGACCTGCTCATCTCTGTAAAAAGACAGAGGATAGTGGGCTGTGCAGAAATGGAGTGAGACAGTGGAAACGCACGTAGTGGAGCTGTGAAAACTGATATGGGAGTGGAAAGAAACTTAGAAAATTAAAGTTGAAGAGAAAAATGGGAGAATACTAAGAAATCTAGATCTTGTCCTGGAAGTAGTATTTTCCATGTCAATGTGGTGATTTGCTAGAATAATTTATTCCACTCGTTAGAAAGATGCACTAAATTAGCCTCAGGGTGCCTTTGTTACCCTCTTGTGACATGAAATTAACTGCTGCTGTAGTTTTTCACAGAGGGCAGGGCAGCCCTGGGTCAGCCCCCACTCTCCCTCTCTGCGGATGCCCAGAAACGCCCCGGCCGGCACCGCTCTGCTCCGAGCGACACGGCATTGCCCCCAGCGGGGCCATTCGAAGGAAACTAAACTGCACAGCAAACGTTTTACCCACTCCAACAAACAGGAACACTTACTCTTTTTTTTCCTGACTGTTGCTTACCCCTCCACCAGCAGTTAGGGCATGTGAAGCAGCCGCCTGTGCCTCTGGAGCATTCTCCTATGGAGAGCGCTCCTAAAGCTGTGAGCTCTGCTGGCATTCGGGCTGTTTTGTATTAGCAGGGTGGCACAAACTGGCCTCTGTAGAGCACGAAATAATGTCACATCACTTGAAACTACATCTCTGGGTGTTTTTTGGCCTGTTTGTGACAGGTGACAGCATCTTTACACATTGATTTTAATTTGTATTAAATGCAAAGCTTTGAATATAAAGCTTTGTCACAGAGACTGTATTAGCTTCTTAGTGAAATCCATGCTACTTCAACTGATTTTTTCCTCTCTCAATATTTCAGTGCTTATATTAGAGAAAAATGCCCTGAACAGAATCAGATTTGGGTTTAAAAAAATTGCCTGTGTGCCTTAGGATTGACAACTCATAGGCCAGTGTTTAGCCCAGTGCAGTACAAACCTGCTGATATATTAAATCCCAATCTGGCATTTATAATAGAAATACAGTAAGCCTTTAACTATAACGACACTAGCAGGTGTCACCACAATAAAGATAACAGCCTCCCCATGAACAAATATTAGATTAAAGAGATCAATCAATCTGTATCTTAAATTCCAGGCCCAGCGTGATCTCTGCCAGTAAAAAGAAATAACTTCTACTTCTTCTGTGTATTTTAACAGGTGAAAGACCTCGTGATTGTTCAATTTTTTTGCAATAACTTGAGAAAATAGGCATTTTTCTTTTTCCTGCCGTTGCAGACTCTTTATATAAATTGTACAGAAAATGTTTGTCACCTCAAGACACAAACACTTATTGATTTTAAACCTTGTGGAAGGCTGTGGCAATTTTCAGGTGAGCAGGTGGTGTGAGTCATGACTCACTACACTGTCTCCTCCAGGAATGCCAAAAAAACCCTGTCAAAACCTGGGGTAACATCAAGTGCTCTGCGCTCCTGAGATGTGATCAAATTATCTGTGGGAATCGCGCATTCTGCCCTTGTTCTTTTTTTTCTCCTGTTGCTGTTAGCCTACTCTGCTACCAACAGTACCATTTCCTCGAAAACTGTGGAAAGTTACTACTTTTATTCTTCATGCTTTAGCATTCTGGGCCATGCATTGAAATGTGTGAAGCGAGTGCTCGCTGCCCCGGAGTCAGGATGATTCAGCCCAGCCCAAGCACAGGCTGCAGTCACTGTAAGGGCTGAAGGTGAGACAAGTCCAGCTCTCCTACTCACAACTGAATGCCATTCCACTTGCTTTCCCTCTTGACCATCCATCACCCATCAAATGCAGTGCCTGAGGGAAGCAAGTCAGGCTGTGATCCTCTGTAGGACCAGCATCTTTCCACATTTTCTTGGAGAAAGGGACCAAGCGCTCAGGTCCCTAAAGCACAATCCCTGACCTTGGTGTGGAGCAGCAATAGAGCTGGCTTTTACTCACTGTTTCTATCGAATTGTAACACTGCTCTCATCTTGATTATAATACAGTCTTGGCTCATAGAGGCTGTATTCTGAGGTTTTATGCAGGAGTTGCACTAAGATTTTGTAACCTGTTTAAGTAAAAACTTTCAGTATCAATAATGGTATCTGATTCTCCTCTCAAAATCACTGGAGTGAACACTCAGAGACCTCTTCCTTAGAAAATACAGCATGTAAGAAGTATAAAAGATAAAAAATCCACTGGTAGTCTTTTGTGATGAAAGAGACTAAGCAGTGAGGGAAACATGCTAAAACAGCTCATCTGCAAGGTCCTAGTAGTGCTCATATCCCAACACAGAGCACCTATTGATTAATTAAAAAAAGTCTGTTTTGAATGTGTTCTGAACTGTATGAGGAGAGCTTTTGTGCAGAATAGTGTCCACATCAAATAAACACAGAATAAATATTGATATTTTACTGCATACTCTCTGCTTTATTTTTTAGTAGTACATGTATAGAAAAGGTATAGGTAAAGTAGATCTCTCTAAGAAAATTAAGTTACTTGATCCTTGAAATGTTTAGGTTGAACCCTTTGAAATCTATGTTATGAAGTAAAACAAATTGTTTTCCTCAAGATGAAACCCAAAGTGGAAGCCTGTCCAACTTTTGACCCATTGCAGTGATACTCTTATGAGGAGTGTGTCTATGAGGAGGAGCCTGCTCAGTAATATATTCAATGACCAGTAAGCATACCTGTGTTTGACCTTTTTTTTTCCAAACCATGAAATAAGCTGTGGAATATTTTATTTGAAATAATATATGTGCCATATTTGTATATCTCCCCTTCAAAAAGAATTCAGGATTAAGTTTTTAATCCTTTAAATGGACTTAGGCCATGATAATTATCAAGGTTTCATAGCAGTCTCAATATTTGCAAAACAGCTATCCAACTTCCTTCTTGTTATGATTTTCCATGTCAAACCAACTTTCAGTGTGCTCAAATGATGTGTTCATGTCACATTTAAAAAGTCCCAGAAGGTTTATTTAGCAGAATTCACAACGATGGATGATGACTGCCAGGTATGTCTGTGAAGACCCCACCTCAATGCCATTACAATAGAAGGTGAGGATGAGGAAAGCAATTTTGGTGTGGCTCTATGGAGACCCCATTGCCAGACCATCACAACTGCAGACTAATTGAAGAACAGGAACATGCAGAACCCCTCCTTTGGTGGCACAGTTACAATGTGAGATTAATATTAAAATAATTCTAATTCCAGACATCAGATTTTTTTTCCATTATTAATAATAGAGAGCAATATTTTGTATTTTCTTGTTTATATATTCCACTGCACAGGAATAGGATTCTTTGTTGTGTGCAAACAGACCTGACATTGTATAAGGCTGTGAGCAGAGGTGCAGAGGCTGAAGGCCATTTCATGTGACAGGATGAGGTACTGCAGAGAACTGCATGTTGTTTCATCTCCAAACCTGCATATTCCACTAAATTTTACAATTTTAAAGTTCAAAAGAGGAAAACAGTGTACCTAACTACATTTTATCAGTGTTTTAGTGAGAAGAGCACCAGTGCTGCATCTCAAAAATCTCCAAATCTAACCACAAAATTCTATAAAATCTGCCTTAATTCAAAGCTCAGTCCTGTTTGTCCATGTATTACTGCACTTTTTATATTTGCTAAGGAGCACGCTGTCAAGACAAATCATATATCGGGAGTGACCTGGGCCAGTTGCAGCATATTTTCAAAGCCATTTAAGTGCAAAAGAATGCAGATGGTTACCTAGATCCCATTGCAGATTTGGCCCATTGAAGCAGTATAAAATATATTGCAGCAGCTTGTGTTTTGGTGTTAGGGCATCCTGAGTAGCAGATGATTATATATCTGCCGGGGTCTTGTTATTTTTTGATGGAAATGTTTATACTTAGTTTCATCATACAGGTCTAGCCCCTCTACTGTTCTAAACCAATCTTCAATGATTTCAGAATAATTTTGTTAGCAACACTACTCTCTTTTTTTTCCCAAATGCTTACCTAACTGCTTTAAAATTTGTAAAGATTGTGCAATATATAGTATTTCATGTAGGTGACCTATATATTTTTTATTCCATCTTTTGAAGAAATGCCACTTCTAGGAAAATTATTGTAAATCTAGTGGCAAACTCCAGTGACTTCCATAGGGAGTTTGACACAGTCTAATCATGCCATTTTTAATAGTTTGCTTCTCACTATGTGTTTTCGACTTGACAGTCTTTTAGGTAATGGAGTTCTCAATTTTTCTCTGTTTTTGCCTGTATTTATTTTATTTATTTTCCTTACAGAAGAGCATGGAGAAACTGATTCAAAATTTTCAAATAATTAATGTCCTTGAGCACTCATATAATTTTGCCATCTTCTGCTGTACCTTTTGAGTTTCTGTAATATCCTTTTCAGTGTTATTCTGGATGTGGCCTCTTGATCAGCTGTTTATGATGTTTGCACAGCTAATAATAGTTTCTCTCTTCAACTGCTGGCTTAGTGTTTTATCTGCCACAAATTTGGTGGATATCTTGTCTGAACAATTTAGTCTTAGGACTGCATCTCTTGTCTTTGTGCTGGACAATAAGTTTCAGAAGCTATGACATTTTTCACCACTTCTACTTGCCCGGAAATTAATGGTAAAACTGATTGCCTTCAAATGATAAAAGCAATAGATGGCAATGTAAAGCCATAGAGTTATAAAGATTGAGAAGGATTATGAAGGTGGGTTTATTGGAGAATGGAATCATCCCCCTTTTGGTAAGACTTAAAAGTCCCCCTGTTGCTTTCTTTATTGAAAAATCACTGCTCTTGTAGCTCCCAAGAAGAGTCACCATTACAGAGCAATGTGGTACTTCTGTGTACACTTTCATTCACCCCATTCCAGAAAGTGTTTATCTTTTGCTGTAGGCATTAAACATTAATAACATGTTCTTGCACAGGGGAGAGAAGAATTGACATTTTCAGATACAGAATTGCATCCTAAAAGTCTGCATAGTGTCAGCTCTGCTTATGTTTTACTTGCTTCAATTTTTTTCTGTGCTTTTGTTTTATTGCTGTTACTTTCTAGTGCAAGGGAATTTTTTTTTTAAGAAAAACCCTTTTAGTGCCTAAAAATGCTATGGAAATGTTGATTCTGAGAAAAAAATTCTCCTGTCCCTGTAATAAGGATTACAAAAGTTTCAATAGTTCAAACTCCTCAGGGTTCAGAAGGCATCTTAAAGGCATTATAATTTGTAGGAAAATGATAAGACCTCCGTGTGGTGGTCTTCTTGAACTTGCAGCTTTTCATCGTCCTATGAGACCTTAAACAAAGATATCAGCTCTCATTTCTTATTTTTAAGTTTTAGGGCTGAGCATTTTGCTGAAAGGAAATTCATTTGAATTTAAAGAACTCCCCTAATTTAAATGCCTCAACAGTGTCCCAGTAGGAACCGAGGATCTGGGTCGGACTGGAAGCACTGGGAAACAAAACCTAGAGAAAGCTTGGGGTTTGTACACTATATTTTTTTCCTCTTGCTTTTCACATTATTGAAAATGTGCGCTGTCTTACCCTGCCTACCAGCCTTGTTTAGTACATCACAACAGAAAGAGAAAATGAGTGCATATTTGAAATAGCAGATCGCAGAGGGAAAGTGTAATAATATCTTTTCTAAGTTTCAGCCATTTCTCTCCTTCCAGACTCCCAACAACCATTTTGTTGTGGCAGAATCAGCTATTTAGTAATATTCTTTCCAGATGCAAATATTGAGAAGTAACATAAATATCTTCTAATTTGTGGCATTATTACTAATAATGTTCATAATTTTAATTTAGATGTGGATCTGTGGCTTCCTATTACCCTTGAGAGCTTCTGGGCCAAATAGCTGCTGTGCCTTTGGCCCAGCTCAGACCCTAGCCTTGACTGCTGTGGCGCTAAACTGATTTACAATAGCTGATGATTTGGTCTGCTATTCTTGCTTCAAGTAAACTCTGTCCCTTGGGGCTTGACTTGTGGTGCCAGAGAGCTCCCTCAACTGTCACTGACTTGCTGGAAAGCTGAAGTCACTCAGTATTTTGCACAGTCCTGTCTCTGGTCCTTGTCCTCTCTATGTCAAACTTGTTTTCTGTGTCTAATTCAGCTCTCTAATTAGGCTTTCTTTCACTAATATTCAAGCATTTTAGTCCTACTTGCCAATGCAATCTGTAGAATCAAAAAACACTTTTGAGAACATGTTTTGTAAATTTTTGTATTACATGTATAGTTTAGCATCATTGTTTTCTATATTTTTAGATACATCCATTATATATCTATATCTACTTAAAATTCAATAAAATTTATTCTGAGAAGGATAGAGCCAGATGCTAAGTTATACCAAAAAAAAATAAATCAAATAAAGATTTAATTAGCAGAGGAAAAAAAAAATCAGGGAAAATAACCTTCTGGAAAATAGCAAAATCAGTAGAAGTGCAACAGCATTCTAATATGTTAGTATACTACCATCTTATATTTATATTTCATATATGCTTTTATAGCCAACAACACAAAGCTTGTGTGCTGCAATTAGCATCTTTTCTGTAGTGAATTGTCATGTTCTAGCACTGCTAATGAACATGGAGAAGGTGTACCTGCTGTAAACCTTTGTTGAGGAAATAAAAAGCACCTCTCAGAATTACTACTTGTTCATTTTTTCCTCTCCTTTTTCCTCTTCCCCCTTCTTTCTTTCTTTTTTTTTTTTTTTTTCCTTTTTTTCTTTCTTTGGGAAAAGCCTCTATTATTACCTGTGGTAGGCTCTGTACACAAGCATGCTATTTTGTTGATTGCACTGCCCTCAGACACTGCACATTTGAATCCCATTTGTAGCAGGGCTGCCAGTGCTGGGATTCAAAGTCAGAGCCTCTTAGGGTTACAGCCCTGCTGCTGCTGCTGCTGTGTGAGTGGAAGCGTCTAATACCACTGGCATCAGAGACAGGGCTGATAAAGAGACAAGGTGATCTAAAGAGAGCACACATGGAATTTTCCCCCTTTTCCGTTTTTCTTACCAGAAAGATAAAGGAGATGAGAGTAGGTTGATATTTGATGAATTGGTTTTATTCAGAGGAGTGCTATCATTTTTATGTCCTTTTTGAAAATGCACCCACAGTGTCTGAATTCCCGTTAACGCAAAGTTCAGATAAAGCTGATGAAAAGCAGCTGCCATCTTGATAGTTGCCATGGCAGATGGCATCAGCCTTTATGCTTTTATCAGTATTAGTATCAGAACACACTCTGTGTTCCAAGCTGAGATAAAAATCATTGAAGCTGTACCTGGAATAGGCAGATCAACACTGCAGGTCCCACACAGTTTTGAATCTTTTCAGAACAGTCTGCATAAAAGCTAGAGACAACACATTCTTGTTATTCATTAGTTCAGCAATGCTGATGGTATTTTGTAAACTTCACAGATGAAGCAGCCTTTCTAAAGAGCTGCTGCCTCCCTTCCTTCTTCCCTCCCACCCCCAGGAATGCTGAGGCTTTGAAAAGGAAAGCTACACACAGACACAGACACACAGACACACGCATGAGAAAAGTAAGTGGACAGTGAGTGGACAGTGAACACAACAGTGACGTTCCTTCTCTATTAATCTCCTGTATTTTGCAATAAAAACATTTTGCACTAAAGCACGTTATTCTGCTGTGAATAATGATGTTAAGGATGGGTGCATAGCAAGGGAAATAATGATTACTGCTGGGCTGGGAAGGTGCAGAGGGCAAGGGGCTTCTGTGTGTTTGTTACACTGATATTTTGGACCCTGCCTGAGATGCGCCCCCCATTGTACTCGCCGCTGGTTCACAGTGACATGTGCGGTGCCATGGCTCTGGAGCCCCACGCTGACCTGGTAGTCCTGGTGCCTCTCCAAGGGCCTGCACAGACCCTCTTTTTCTGGCTCCACCTTGTGATAAGTGTCCATCAGGAAAAGTGACTTACACACTCTGAAAGCTTCAACGCAAGCTCTTTATTGCAGGTTTCAAATTGTATTGACAAATCTCCCCATCCCCTTTCCCCCTCTCCCCCTCTCCCCCTCCCCAGCTCCCCTTATAGCTATGCATATAGTTATTTTTGGTAACATTGTTGCTTGATAAATAGAGGGGTTGTGAGATCTCAAGTTATTATGCAAGTGTTAGCGACACAGGCTGGTAAACCATTTGGCTGTTGCATCGGTGCTGAAATGAATAATAGCAAATGGGAGGAGGGCATGTGAGTTATTTTAAATGACACATATATATTTAAATATAGCCTTAAAATAATGTTAAAGGTTTAGAACCATTACAGGCTCTTGTGCCAACTTGCAAACTCTTCCAGTACTGATTTTAAAATTTGCTATTCTTTCTCTGATGGTTGACAGGGAGCTAAGGAGGACCTTTCTGGGTCACCTCTGCCTGGAACAGGGAGGTGGTAGAAGTGGGTCCTCTGAGTATCTTTGCATAGGGGCCTCCCATTTTCCCACTGACATCTAAGTATACATTTTGTTCAAACTGTTTGGTGCAGAAATATGGAGTCAGTGCCGTAACTTAAATAGAAATTTCTGTGTGACTCTGCTCAGTCTTACAGTGCTGTGCTTTTATGAGGTCACCAGTAGAAATGGGCTAATTCTGTTCTGAGTTTGAGAAGCTTTTTTGTTTCCATCTGGGGTAGGTCCTGGAAAAAAAATCTAGGTCCAGTAGAAGCTTTGGATTTCAAATGCCTATGGATGGGGCTATTCTAATTCAAAGTCAGTTGGATACCTAAGTGAATTTCTAAAGTGGAATTAGTTGCATGCATTTAGGATAAAAGGAAATCTGCCACAGAACAAAGCTTCAGTGTCCTCAAAACAATGTCTAAATAACCCACCTTTTTATTTTAAATTTAATTCCAAACGGAAAAAATGTGTTCAGTGGCTAGTCTTCACCATTCTCCCAGGACCAAACAGAATGATCTACTATTGAGATGCAGGCTGGAAGAAGAATAAAATATAATCAGATTTACAATTTACTTGGTCAGGGCCCCCTCCGTACTATAAAATGGAAAAGACTGATCATCCAGGAACCTGATCCAAAACCTTTGAAAGTAATGACAATCTTCACACTGAGTTAAGTGATTTTTCAGGGTGTCTCTGTGAACACTCCAAGGAACAATAGGTGATTGCAACACAATGTAGGAGCATTAAGTAACAGGGAAATTATTATCATTAACATGACAGATACAAGTCAACACACAAAATCTTCTGTTAGGTTCTTTGTCAGGATCACAGCATAGGTAAGTTTCAGATCAAGAGCTGAAGTAATGTGAAGTAATGGATGTGTAAACTTTGTGGAAAACTCCTCTGAAGCTTAAGGGGCAGTCTATTAAATAGCATAAAAATACTTCCAGGAAACTTTGCTTGAGATGGAATAGGAGCTGCCATCACTAGCACTGAGCTGATGCAGAAGAAAAGATGATCAGTGGGGGATCTATTACCATGAAGGGCCATAAAATTGTAATAGTTGGGTTTGCTGCGGTAGAAAAGGGGTAGTTGATGGGTAGAAGTCAGGTAGGAATAAGCTTGAATTAAGAGCTAGAATCAAGTAGAAAGTTTTGTCTGTTTTTAAAATACACGTGGGGAGATATGGGGTAAATGGTCTTGATTCAGATCAAAAAGCAGGAACTGGGAGAGACACGACTGTGTTGCAGCTTGGGCCATGTGAGCAGCTGTGGGAATGTATTCAAGCTGAACCTCTAAATCTCATCCATTCATTATTAGGTTAGGATTCACACAACACAATTCCAAGTAGCTTGGAATTAAAATGGAAATTACCTTTAATTCTTCAGACTGGTTTTTTTTTCTGTTCTGCTTCCTTAACTTCTGAATAGGTAGCTAAAATCACAAGCATTATAGACTATTGCTTTGGCTCAAGAGGGCAAAGTCTGAAAATTATTGGTTTTGTTTGTTCACCTCCTAGAGAGCTGCCTACACAACAAATAGACAAATATAGAATAAGAAATATCTCAGAGACTTTTCTTACAGA
>VZTB01011427.1:284063-361563 GCA_013397245.1 Thryothorus ludovicianus | reverse complement strand
TGATAGTGACTGTACTGATGAGGTTAACTGTTCATCTGCTGGGAAAAACATCCAGGGGACATAGGACTCCATTGCCTCTGTCATTAGAGCCTCCCTGTCTGGACTAACCAGTGACTTCTGTGAAAATCCTCTCCCATCCACATCCAGCATACTTCTGGCTTCAGTAAGACAAAATACCAGCTTACTTCAAAATATCTAAAGGGATTTTAAACATCCAGATTTTCTTTTTATACTTTATATTGAACATGTGAACAACAATGCTGCATTCCCCTGAACCTCAATCGTAAAAAACACATTTGTGCTTAACTTAAGCATTTGCCTAATCTTGATGACTTGATTTGGATTACTTAGTTACTTATCATTCACCAGGAGCTTAAGGCACTTTGTGAGATGAAGACACTTTACTGGATCTATCAGTAGGACTCCTTGCACTTTGTAGTGAAGACCAAATCCTGCAGAGTAAGACAACGGTTTAAGTAGCCTTTGTGGACCACAGCTACACTGAATTAAAATGAGTGAAAGTTTTACCTAATGAAAAGGAATCATAGTCAGTTCACCAGTCCTAATGTTTAATTTTATGTTCAAGTCAGTGTGGTAAAGGCAATTGTGAATGAGAATGAGCCATAGTTTTTTGAGGATTTTGCCTCTGAGAGTGCCTAATTGCACATATAAGTCAAACCAATACTGTGGGGAGGTCACTGGAGGGACAGATATCCAGGACAGAAGACAGGATGCTTTAATACTGTCATTTAACTTGATTACTAGGTATGCTCCCTAGAAGATGAAGTCCTCAGTCTAGGGTAAGCAGTGAACCAAGGAGTGGCTTAAGTTGGGATTTCAACTTCTTCATCACTGTTTTAGTCTGTCATTTGGTCTGCGGGATGTAGGACATGTGTAGCAAGCAGAGAACCAACTATAGGTTGCATTTGTCTGCTTGGGAAAAATGAGTGGGATGGTGCTATATTTAGCAAGAATGAAATGGAATTCTCTGTGTCATCTGTGCCTCAGGGATTGGAGGCCTCCTCACGAGACCATAAAAACTAAAGGGTCTGGAAGAGGGATTTCTACATTAGCTCCCAAGTCCTTTCAGGGTCAGCTAAGGGAAGGGATCTGTGCAATTGGTGCTAATCCAATGCTGGGAATTGCAGATCTCCTCTGTGAGGGATTCCTGTGCCACAGGAGGCTTCTCTCACAAAGGTGATTGGGACCTTTGAGCTAAGTACCTCAATCTGGTTTGGGGGGAAGAAAGGAAAAGGATTCTTTTTTTTTTTCATGTGAGTATTTTTCAGATTTAATGAGCTTTTCTGTCAGGTCTTATTTAGGCTTAGCAATACGACCTGTAATAACTTAACACTGCCTAATAGGATGGCATATTGAGTGTGGATTGCTTATCACTACATAATCACAAGTTGCTCTGATAGTAAAGAGTCATATTGTTAGCACAGTGCTTGGAGGGAGGAAAGGAAGACAAAATACATAGTATTTGGGTGCATTTTTATAGCAAAGCTCTGTCTATACACATTGACAGTAGAATTAATTTCTCAATAACCTCACAGGCGGCACTGGTAACAAAGCCGCAGATTCCTGAACTCCAAGAATATAGGAAGCATAAATATTTCTAGTTGTTTGGAGAATTTGCTATTTATGAACTTGGTTAAATAATGCCAATGTTTCAGGTTTTTCTGACAGTCTTTTTGTGAAAGGTGCACCTGTGAAGAGTGTCTTTCTAATAGAGCATCCTGCTGTTAGGGCACTGGTGAGGCCCTGGCAAACTGGACACAAATTTCATTTTACTCTCATATCAAGAGCCCCCCGGAGAGATATGTCTTAGGATATTAGTGTCTTCAGCAGCACAGCCATTAAAACAAGCACACAGGGAATCACCCATCTGCACAGGCTTAAGGATAAGAACATTGCTGCAGAAGCTGATCTCCAGACTGATGTTGCTATTTAATGTGGCTTCTAGCAAACTGTGAATAAAACTCCTGGCTTGCAGATGACAAGTTACCATGCTAGACTTGCAAGTTCTTTCAGGAAACCAAAGCAGACACAGCTGCAATCAGGCTGCATTAAGCCAGGCCTGCAGTCCCAATGGAGTGCAATGACAGCAGGATTCTACCGACAATGTCAGTGGGCACAGACATCTTTTGTTCTCATCACATAGTCCTTATTCACATTTCTTTCACTTCTTTATGAATGATAAATACCAGTGATTAAGGGCAATGCTCACTTTTTCCGGAAGGTCTGGTACGTAAACATACGGTGCTGCTTCATTATGCAACGGGATATGGCCCCCAGAGCGGGCGACCTGCAGACCCAGTCAGCTCAAACCTCTCCTTGCAGGGCTCTTGGGATGGACTGCACTGGGATGTCTGTGTTCCACTGACAGTCTGAGGATTAGTGCTCCTGCAGCTGGTGCAGGGGAGCCATACCAGCAGTATTACTGTGCCTTAGGGAATAGGAAGCAGTCTGGATTTGTGCTGCCTACACAAACAAGCCCAAACTCCTTGCCTTTACTAGGGAATAAGACTTTGCCAAAATTGGAATAGTCATATTAAATCAGTGAAAAGACCCAACTCTCTTAAAATAGATAATGATCAATTAAAGCCTTTTTTTAGCATTATGAATGCTTTTTAAAAAGAACCTCAGAGAAAATTTGTAGCTGTTGGTCATTGTTTGCTTGTCATACAACGTCTGACATTTTCAAATGTGACTAGTACTTTTAGTTGTTGTTTGCTCAACTTGACAGCTTTTACTTTTTGGAAACTTTTAAAAGTAGCTACTGAAAATCAAGGTTCCTATCATTCAAACCAGCTACTGGAAGGAAGAACAGTTTGCTTTTACTCATCTTGACTTTGGAGAAGGAAACACTGCTTAAAAGAGTTATGATCTTAGGAAGAAATTATTTTGATTATGTAAGGGATAATTGGCAGCAGAAAGTAGAAATTCAACCTTCTGTCAATAAATAGATACCAAGAGCAAGTCTCTGTTTAGGTGGTACATTTTTCTCTGGTACTCTGGCACAGTCATCTCACAAAAGTAATTGCAAATAGGAGCAATTTCATTGGTGTCCTACCAGCATAGCACAGAACCAGGATTTTCCTTTCTTCACTCTAACTTTAAAGAATGTCTTTTCTGTCACTCCCCTTTTAAAAACTGGACAGCTGAAGCAATGGCTACCAAAGAAGAGCAGAGTAAAGGAACTTCTGTACCTGGCAGCTATTTTCACATATGTGATGCTTTTCGGATGCGCAGCCTGCGCTCAGTGCAAGTGGGAACAGTCACCTTTGCATGACTTCACACACAGCATCTGCACTGTTTATGTGAACCTCTGAGTTTTGTGAGGGTCAGATACTGCTGTCCTTTATACCATGATGAGCTGAACCTCTCTCTCTGACCTGTTTCTCCATCTCTCCTTTTGCATATGCAGGAAAAGCGAAGAATGGCTGTGCTTTCAGTGAAGAATGGAGGAAATCTTCCTTCATTAGCAAATTGTAGACCAGGACTCACCAGCTGCTTAGGATGAGGGAGAGTCTCTGTTGAACTCATGCACAGAGATAGATTCAGATTGAGGGAAGCATTTGTGGAAATACCCCAGTGAAAAGGAAAGAGGCACTGTGTGTGTTTACCCCAGAGTCCCCTAAAATACAGATTTGAACTAGAGAGGAGACTTGATTCTGAGATTCTCCCTGAGCTTTCTTGTATCAATATGGAAACTTCTGCTGCTGTAAAGCTGTAAAAATGACTCCTGCATGCTTGCTCTGATGCAGCTTGCATTCAGGGTGTGCTTCTCTGTTCTTTGTGATGGTAGTCTATTCTATTCTTTGCCCAGGTTTTCCTATGCAATCTGAATACTCCTACGGGGGTGATTCCAATTTTGGGCCATATTCAGCAGCCAGCACAGTGCTGGAAATTATCACTGCAATGCAAACACCTGGCAAAGTGAGCTGAAGTGCACCTCTAGTGTTGTGAAAACTCATTTTCAGGATATCGACGATCCTTGCAATCAAGGAATATTTTTGTCAATGGGGCCTTATTATATTGCTCTCTATGATGCTGTTGGGGATTTGGGATAGGGGGACTTCACATAAGTTTTGATTGGACATCTGAATGAGAAAATAATTTCCTATTACAAAATATATGTGCTATTCAGTGCAAGAAAATGTTGCAGGTAACTTTGGGGTTTTCCACATTTGCTTGGCCTCAGAGACATCTCCTGTTTACATTTCCTATTCCACAGACATTTGTACAATTTCATTTTGCTCTCTCAAATGTTTGAGGGAATTAAGCTCTAAGCCGAAGGTTAACAGAAGGAGATATTTTGCTATCCACTCTTTTAATATGGGTGTAAGAAAATTTACTATGATTTAAATTCTGGTAGTGTAAGCAGCAGTATTTACAAAGACCATGAAGAAGTTGTCTCCTAGGGATTTTTCGGTGTATTCTAGTACAAGACTTGTACAATGAGATGCATGAGAGAGATGTTTCAATGACAAAAGCAATCTCCATTGTTCTTCTGGAGAGGCTTCCCACTTAAAGAGAGGAGACCCAGAGTACCACAGGAATGAGTCTGTGTAGGTGCAGATGTGTGTACGTTACATAGGTATGTTCCTTCTCATGCCATCATTACTGCTACTAGCATTGCTGTTGCTTCTAAACAAATACCAGTCATGTGTTTAAGGTTGCTCATCTCCAGAACATGTTCTGTGTATTCCCTAGCTAGCTTTCATCCCTCCAATAAGAGGAGGAAGGACTTTTTTGGCCTTTTACATTCTGTGAAAAATGAAAAAAGTCATACACCTATAAAAGACCACGTGAGAAGCAGAAAGAAAACAACAGCATACTTATTTATCATTAAAGAGTAATTTTTACTCTCTATGCAGGAAAGAATGAGAGAGAGTCCAGAAATAAATCCTTACTGTCAGGGCACTCCTCTTGACTTCATCCCCTGGGAAGTTATAATGGCTTATTATTACAGTAGTACCTAAAACACCTGGGGTTTTTTTACTAGTCAGCTCCACACTAACCTTTCTCCCATGCTAGTGCCCTTGAAGGCTCAGATTTGATCAGCCTCAGAAGAACGTAGTTGTCCAATAAACACTTTGTATCTTCCTAATGAGTTTTTAGGGTTTAAATGCTGACCTTATCTTCTTAATCTATGAGATTTTTCTTAGTGTTATATAGACTATTTTGTAAAGAATGTGGTGGTCATTGCAAGCTTTACTGAATAATGAAATAAGAGGCCAATGCAGCTGTGTGAGATAGGGAATAGAAGAGGTGAACCAATTATTCTCCTACCAGCCACAAAAAGTCTGTTTATATATGAGTTATGTAACCCAAGCTGACACTTCACCAGGCAATACTTCAGCTGGAAATTATGAACACCTTTCCCACCTCACCACACATGCTATTTATCAAGTCCAGGAATACAAAAATACAACTTTGAGGATAGGTATAAAGAGTTTTTAAGAGCCAGGTTGAGAATCTGTGTGCATATTAACTCAAAGGCAGTTTACAGATGCCTCTGTCTGGCCTGAACAAACGTGAGGGTGATGTGTCAGGATAAAAATGAAGAGTAAAAATGGCAAGTCAGAGTTTTTAGGTAGGGGTGTTAGTTAACTCTACTTACATAGTCATTGTGTTGTGAGCTAGTGAATGTTTTAGTAGTTGCATAAATCAAATGCTTCATTCAGGAGAATTTCCCCTGGACATGCTCTATAAGCTTGTGCATTGCAGGGGAGGAGAATAAAGTCTGGAAGAGACAAGTCTGTTCCCCCATTGCTCACCAGTGACGTGCCAAACTGAGGGTTACACAGGGGTGCAGGGTGCTGCCAGGGCTGGCAGGCCAGGGGTCTGTGGCCAGGGCCAGCTGGGCCACCAGCCCCTGGAGGGAACCAGGCTCAGTGGGGTCTGTGGCCTGGCGGACCCCGGGCTGTGCTGAAATGGAGGGTGAGGGAAGACAAACACATCTCTCCCTGCATGCCCCCCCTGCTGCCTTCTTTGCCCAGCTTTTATCTGCTGATCATGGTACTGTATGCCATGGAATTTAGTTTTGGCCATTTGGGGTCAGCTGTAATGGCTCTGTCCCCTTTGGCTTCCTGAGCACTCCCAGCCCCCTCGCTGCTGGGTGGGAGTGATGCCTTAGGTTTTAGCTTTTATATTTTAGATTCTGTGCTGTTTTAGTGGGTAGTTCTAGGTTTCATATTAAGTGCTACTGAGTTATCTTCTCAGAGTAGACAGACAAAACAATTCCTTCTTTAGCTCGATACCAAGGACAACTTTCAGGCCCAAGAATGAAAACAACAGTGAAGTGAGAAGAAAAAACAAGGATGATGGAGCTTCATCACCTGAAGCTATGGTTGGACAATTCATTCCAATACACCAATGGACCAGAACTTATAAAAGTGTGAGACCTCGTGCTCTGTTGTCCATTTCGTGACCATTTTGGGGCATCTTGGGTGTGGTCTGGCTGGACTCCTGTGCAGCCCAAGTGTACCCATTGAGGCCTCTTAATAAATATCTGCTTTATCCTCTTGCTCAGTCTAGTCTCTGTTCCAGGACAGCCTCCAGAAGGCATCAGGGGGAGGAATAGAGAAGGCCTTCTCCCTCATTGCTTAGCAGTAACAATCTCTGTATTATCGACTCTGTTTCCACAGTACTTCAAAGCAGAGAAGGGACATGCTCTTCAGCTGCTGTTCCTTCTATCCTTTCACATTTCCACCTTTAGAGTCATAAAGTATGCTCTAAAATGAAAGGAGTGATAAACAAACAAGCTGTTGAGGTGCAAATGGCAACATTATTTTAACATTATATTCAGACTTCATCTTTATTAGCATTGGATATTAATAATAACTGTGAAGTTATTATGTATATAATTATAATAATTTTTATTATTAGCATCTTTTGACAGGTAGGAGTGTTTTCTCCTGAGGAGCCAATCCACTGAAATAGTTTTCTCACCTAACTCCATCAGACCTCCCTTGCTTCAGAATACTATTTTCTTCATTCGCGCTGTAAAATGAGGTTGTGTTTACATCTTTGACTTTAGTTTTAAAACCCTTTGATGAGTTTTGGTATTTGTCCTTGCTTCTGACAGCAGTAGCCTGGAAAACCTGTGTCTGATGCTGTGCAGTGTCACTCCTGGAGCAGACTGTAAGTACAGGTGGAAAGGATATTTTTTTTTCCTTTAGATGAGAAGCCTGTAAGGATTAACAGAACAGTAAATAAATCTGTTCTGTGGACAGATTATAGTCTAATTAGAGACTTGTGAAGTTCTGTCTCTAATTTACAACCTTTGAATTTTCAGGGAGTTTTGATTTTGAGCAAATGTGAACTTCATTGTGAAACCTGGCTCTGGCCACCAAACTGCCAATAGCTTCCACGCAACATCAGCAGCTGACCCAGATCAACTGAAAATTTCCCTCAAGTAGCAGCACTTGGTTTTAGGTTCAGGGAAAGTTCACAAATCTGTCCATTGTGCCAAGGTTCTGGATTATAATTGCAGATTTGCAGCATTTTAATTTTATTGTCTTTAAACATTATTGTATTTAGGCTAACTTGCATGTGTTTTTGCATTCTTGCATTCAATTTAAAAAAGGATCAAAACAACCATTCTAGATTTACAACAGAGATTAGGGTAATATTTACCTTCCACAGAAGCCTCTGTCTTCTGATGTCAACCTATGAAATAGGCTAAGCTATTTTTTTCCATTTTACTTATGTTTTCTTATCATCACATCCCAACCAACACAGCTAAGCTGTCAGAAATCTTTAGTTCAGGCATAAACTAAAACATACAGAATTTATATGATTTTGGATCAAGGGATAAGTTTATTACAGAGTTGCAAATAAATCCTCTACTTACTGACATTTAGGCTTGTGTTTTGGTGGTGAGGCTGTCATGGGACTGGAGCAGGGGGGGAAGTCAAAGCCGCTGGGCTCCACAGATAGGGCCACACCCCACTTATATCTGTGAGCTATACAAACACCTTCTCTGCACGGGAAATTAAATCTTCATTGACAAAAACTGTTGAGAAAATAAAATATTGATCTTGCTTGTGAGACTTTTATGTTAGTCAATTAAATTAGTACAATACCTTTCCTACTAGTAAAATAAGAGTGCCATTACTATATGGAAATATAATGTTCCATAATATTTTTATTGTGAGACAGGGGATACCTCTTACAGCACTCAGAAGTACAGTTTATACATGACTATAAAGTTAGTTGTGATCCATAAACAGCAGATATAGATCTCAGATATAGCTTTGGAAATCAGTTTAAAGGAAAGTGCCTTATTCTCTTTGCAATATCATATAAAAGTAGCATCATTTTAAAAAAAATCATAATCTCTTCTAATTTTTTTATACTGAAAGACAATGAGACATCATTCTAATATTTAAATTGGAATATGAGTCTGACAATATTTTTGCTACTGCATTTTCTAAAGTTAAAAACCCTTTCAAAACTAATAATGATCCAGAATCCACGTCTTCTGCAGCTAGACACATGAATGTTCAAATATGGGCATACAGTAATGGCTAGTGAAACATAAGGGACCTAATACAATGAGATTTGTGTGGGAGAACTGTGTTGGGACTTGCCTATTTCTTTACCAGATGATGAGAAGTGAATATGACTTGGCAGGTGCAAATGGCAGCTGTGGCCTCCTTTTTTTACCAGGCTAGTTCTTTCTTTGTCCAAATTCTGTACTTTCTTGGAAGAACCTGTAGTACCTAGTGTTCATGTGAATGTGTAAATAAGATCAAGGCACGTAGCTGTGGACATTTACTTATGGGTATATATCCCCACACTTTTTTTTTTTAAAATCCTTTACTGAGCAAATTTGTTGCATAATATAGACAGGAAGCTACTCCATCTTGTATAAGTTGCTTGTAATAGGGAACATACTTCCAAATTAATAAATATTTTTCATTTCATCATATTTGGTAACATATTGTTTGAAATGTGGAATCCTGGCACATTTTCTCACTGCAATTTTTCCTCGCCCATGTGTCTCCCCCTACAATTGTCCCAAACGTGCCTTAGTAGGGAAAACAGAGCATATTATTCTACTGGGATACAAGTAGCAGCTGCGATTATGATCAGAGAGTTCATAATATCATTTAATAAAACAACTGTTCAGTTGCTCCACTAATGCATTGGAGAGTATATCCTACACAGATACATTCCATATAACTGATTGGCCAGTGTTCACTCTCAGCCTTTCTGCTCCTTCAAAACATTATTAATAGTGCTTTCCTGAGGCTGGCCTTTTCATCTGAACACTGTCTTTATACCCCTTCCTTTTGGACCAGCTTGTCTGTGGTTCTAAACTTTGACCACTCTGTTACCAGGAAGGAACACAAGCAGCATTAGAGATTCTTTATCTTCAACAGAGCTTAAGGGACAGGGAGGGCATCAGGACTGATGTATTTTTTCAGTGATGGGAGAATGTCTGTACCTGATATTTAAGCTACCAATGTGGAAGCACTCCCCAAGTTAGTTTTTAAAGACAGGTTTTGTGATTGCAGAGTGAAATCAACAAACTCTGGTTTCAACAGGTGTAAGCTGGGTTGCAGAAGCATTTTTTAAAAAAAACTGATTATGCCCTTGATCTTTCACAGTGTATATAATCTCTTAAAAAAAAACAACCACCATTTAATTCTTCCTACTTTTTGTTATTTGCACAAATAAACTATTTATATGGGGGCAAAGGTTTTATTATGAAAATCGGTGCAATTTGATAATACATTAGAGAAGGAGTAAACATCTGTAATGATAGCAGTTAAAGCACTCAGTGCACAGCAGACTAAGATTCAGCAAGTGAAAGACATCTCTCTCTAGTAATGGCATATATAAATAGCCCACAAACAAAACATAGTCCATGTTATGGCCTAATGGGTATCGCTGTTGTGTGCTAAGTGAGTTTATTTAGCCTGTGGTTATCCTCCTCTCCACCAATCTGTGAGATGTGGACTGCTTTCCTTGAGGGGCTAATCTCAGCTCACCTCTCTGAGACTGTCATATCCCATAAACCTTTAAATAAATAATAAATAGAAGTCCCAGTTTGTTGTTTGTTTTTTTTTAAATTATGGATTTTAAAAAACCATTATGGATTGCTTTTAATGTTTTAATGAACAGGTATTGATAAATCTTTCACTTTGAAGTCATCCAATACTATGTTTTACCAGCTTTGTACAGAAGACCTACCTGATAATACACTTGATAGTAGCAAAAAAATTCCCACATGCATGCAGATACATATAAAAGGCTATTAAATTAACTATCAGTAATTTAGAAAAAGTTGATTTGTATTAAGAAAAGCTACGGAAGGAGTAAGATATGGCAAGTCTCATATATATCTTACATCATTCTTCACATCATCTGTGAACTTGACCCATGAGCATTATCTCATTTAAGTTACTGTATTATGAAAGTATTTTTCCACAATTGAAACACTAAATAATGCATAAAAGACTTATTTCCAAATACTGCAGTGTAGTTGCATCAAGGATGGATCCAGAAGTATTTATAGCTTGCAAGCAACTGAAATTTTTCTTAAAATAAGAGCTCAAAGCAAAAAATATCTATTTACAAATTATTTTGGTGCATGCTAGTTCAGTAACTGGCACAATGTACAAGCATTCAGCCTTCTACTAGTTGTACTATCTTACAGGCTTTGCATAGTCAGAAGTAGTTTGTGTTCTTTGCTTTGATTTCTTCCTTTTATTTAATACTGTGGCAATTTCATCTCTTTCATTCGTAAAGCTGAAGCTGTTTGGCTTTTTTGCCTTGTGACTAGTATGTGTTTTAGTGACATCTTTCATTTCTTACTTGCAACCTAGAAGCGAGAGCTGCAGTATGATCTAGTTGGGTTAACTTAAAGATGACAATAATCTCCTAAGTGTAAGAGGAGGAGAAGAATTTAATTCTCTGTAGTTTTTATTTTTTTTCATTTGCCAGTGAAAAGCAAGACATTCTTCCCTTTCTTTTGAGTTATGACTCACTTCTCCAGATTTTGTTTTGATCTGAGTAATTAGTGTTTTTTTGTCTTTTATTCTTTATTTTTAGCAGCTACAGTCTATCTCCCACTTAGTTGCTGACATAAAAATATTAGCAAAAAGATGTTGCTCAAAGGGTAAGGAAAATCCATTCATAAAAATCTCAGTGAGGATTAAGTGGGATTCATCCAGGAAAGATCAAGGGTTAAAAAAGACTGTTATTAAACATGTTTATAGAGCAGTTTGACAATACAGCATATTCCCTCTTCCAGTAAGCTTATAGCTCAGTTGGGGGGAAGAGAGATGAGCTGAGTGTTGAGAAAAAGGAAGGAAGGTTCCTCAAAGGAAGGAGTTGAGGGAGGAGTGAGAAGTTATTTGGAGTATGGGAAATGTGAGATGGTGCCACACACAGAAGGGGACACAATGTCAGGAATGAGAGGAGGCGACTAAAGAGCTGAGGGAGCCTTTAACAGACCTCATCACAGTGTTGTCCCGTTTCTTTGCAAGTGAGACAAGGCGTGGAGGAGGCTCGAGACGCGCTTCTAGCTCTCTGTCTCCTTAGGGGCTGTGAAATCTTATGAAAACCTGTTTCCTTTGGAGTTGCCTTGTGTAAAAATCCCAAATAAAGTTTATATGAAGTAGGATATTAGTAGGAAAGATTGAACACCTCTGTTTTTGTGAAAAGGACACATACTTCATATCTACACCTAATAGTAATGACACCTCATAGGCCTTACATGCTGGGGTGCAAAAGAGGATTTCGTGAATGGACATAGATGATTCTGTGCTCAGTCCTTGAGAGTAACTCAAAGCTGAGTTAATCCAGTGCGATAGTCCTTGCATGAGGTCAGATACAGGAAATTAATAAGGAGGAAAACTCACCTCTACAGAGTGATTCTAGTAAGGTCTCGCTGCGCTCCCATTTCTGCTGTTTGCTACACTGTTGTGCTCAGGACATGAGGACCAGGGTGTTTCACAGAGGTTAACCACTGGATATGAGGGCAATTAGGTGGACAAAACCCAGAGCATCTTCATGTGGACTTCCAAGATCTCAGCAGATGGGAGTCAAAATTCAGGGAATTATTTTTCCTTGTTCCCATGTGTTCATCATCTCTTCCCTGGTCCTTCAGATTTCCTTTGATGGGCTCTGAGGTTCCCCAGCCCTTTATGCATTGGCAGGTTGGTCCAGGCCCTATAACAGGGCTGGCAACTCCTTTTTCTCTGATTAGAAATTCCTCTGGGGGTCAGAGTGGCAGAACGGCTGCCTTGCCCAAACCACCCGCTCCATTTTTTGGCTGCATCCAAAGCAGCTACAAGTATACATCCATACTTATAGAGAAGCTGAAAACAGAATCCCTTAGCACAGAGTATCTAGAGTTCATATGTAAATTTCTGGAATAATTACCTTATATTCTTCAAGGAGTAAGAAAACAGGATTTTTTAAAATTAGCTTTTTTTTGGCATGTGACCATCTTGTCCAAAAACACAAGCATTCTGGATATTGAGTCAATATCTAATTAAGGACATCACCAAACTACACTTATTTCTCAGACTTAGTATCTTCCCACTGGGAATATTCACTAATCTCTCACTGATTAATTACTGTAAAGACTTATGCTTCTGGATAATTATAAGATGTGTGATAATGGATCAGACCTTTAATCCATTAAATCTGGTATCTTGCTTCTGACTCTGACCAACAGCTAATGCATCTCAGAAAGGTGAATAACTCCAAGCTGCAAATACTCTATTGTGGAATGTGGAAGAAGGAGCCCTTCCTCACCTCACCGGGTAATTGCTTTGAAGTATGAGATATAATTACCATTATCTTAGTCCATGTAACTATGTGTCATAAAATGATGAGTACTTAGTGTGTGGCAGCCTGAAAATAGAAGGATCTGAAATAACCTCTATTGGGTAATAAAAGGAGTATGTCTAAGAGAATGCGGTTAGCTGTACCAAAATTTTAGAATCCTTTACTCAGAATCCAATCTCAAGATTCCATCTAAAATCTACTTTTTAATGTCAAAAAGAAATATAGCTCTGAAAAAGCCGCATCATGTTTTAAAATTTTAAGAGACTTCAAAATTATTTTCCATATTGTTACCTATTGTGACTGGAGATTTGTTGTGTGAATCATCTCAAGGAAGCCTCGCAGGGAAGTGTGTGCTGCTGGCTGCTGGCTTGAGAGGCAGCAGGATACAAGAATGTGTGGGATTTTGGGAAGGGGCTGGTGGCTTTGCATGGCAACTCTGCCAATGTCAGCTGCAAGGGGCTTGTCTTTGTTGTTGGTCTCAGAGGATGTTTTTTAAAAAGCCCTTTTTATATAAAAGAAGATTCTTTGCCCTCACAGAGCTGTCATTTAGCAAAGTTTTGGTCTGTTAAGCAGAGTTAAGTGTATTTTTTACTCAACTGGAGCCACAGTCTGTGGCACCTGTTTCCACATTATTGCAGTATCCTCCATGGCTTTATGCTGCTTTATGGAAAGAAATTGGAGGGTGTATTAAAGGAGTTTCTCTAAAGCACAAGAATGCTGTTTGGGGTATTTCAAGACTCAAAGAAAAGAAGGGGGAAAAAAAGTCTCTGGATACAGAGAAGTCAGTTTATTTTTTTTTAATACCCTAATTGATAATGTCAAAACATGGGGGCTTATTCTAACAGAAGGGTATCAGCTCTGCCCTCATGGATTTCCTATTTACGGAAATATAAATGCATAATAAGTGAGCGCAATGGGAACTGTGTGTTGGATCCTGATGTCCCATCCCAGTCCTTGGATTTCAACAAGGATTTCTTTTTGTCCTGGAAAGAGCTGATATAGACCAATGTTTTTCTTCCAAACAAGATTTTGCATACAGACCTGGATTCTGATTTCACAAAGGCTTCATGTGATGATAACTCACCTGAATTAAATGCCCTTACTCCTGGTTTACACAGACATAACTGAGGGCAGAATCAGATCTTACATGTTAACACATATGGGTGACTCTAACCAACTGGCATACAGTAGGCACCATTAAAATCTTGACATTTACTGCTCATAGTAGTTAAATTTACTGTGCTATTTGCAATATTCCCAAGTCTAAGAGTAGGAAATCCTTTAAATACTGCAGTAAAAGTAAATCCCACAGTGTGATAAATGTCAGGATTTAAGGGAACCCAATTTTGTAGTTGTTTTCTTCTTTTTTTATTGCTATGTTAAAACTTTTTGTGCTCTTTTGTTTTGTTTTGTTTTTTAATTGTAATGGTAAGTATTTTGAGCAGAATCTCTCCTGCCTTGAGATTGTCTGAAGCCTGCTTTGGTGGTGTATTTCCTTTAAATATTCTCTGTCTAGAGGACTCATTTTTCCAGAGAGTGCATGCCACATAAAGGAACTAGAGTTTACTTTAAGAGACTCGTGAATATCTCTGCTGGATTCATGTACTTCTTGCTTACATCCTTCGTGGGGAGTGGAGTGGCTGTGAGAATTGGTCCACTGATTCTCCACCCCTCAGCTTCCACTGGATGGAGAACTTAGCAGGGAGATGGTGACACTGGTTTTCCAGTGCCTCTGTTAACACAACCTAGTCCTCAATATTTTCACAGATGCACACAGTGGCAAATTTCCTGCCCTTGAAATGGCAGAAATTAAGAAGAGTGTTGGATGAGATTTTAAGCAAAATAGATACTTCTGTAATGATACCAGACCAGATTTAACAAAACACTTTTAATAAATCTGTTTGATTCACACAAACTTTGGTCCTTCAGTCTCAATCTATGATTTTGTAAATCCTACCAAATAATTAGTTGCGTCTTTAGATGCCTAAAACCTTCTATAAATGTGAATCTGTGAGTTAGTTTATGAGCAAATTTAGGTCTCCTCTTTTACCTTTATTCTCCTCAACTCCCAAACCAAAAAGACCTGGTTTAGGACTGGGAGACAAGGAAGAAGAGTAAGAAATGTATATGAAGTTTCAAGGAATTCAGTGCTGTAGGATCACCTGTACTGACTCATCCCATCCGAAAACATATCCACTGTAGTTATAACAAGGAAGGAAAGACAGAGTGTCAGTGAAAAAATGGGAGAAAATGAGAATTACTGCCCTGGCTTAAGTGCAGAGTCTATTTTTGGAGAAGGGTTAATGATGCACTGCCAGTAGACTGGTTCCTCTCCATGCACAACAACTGTTGGGGATGTCCTCTCAAATCTGGCTACTGCCTGGCTAGCTGGCATGTGATATAAAGCAGGAAATACGAGTGTGCCAGGCATATATAACTGTATGTGTGCCACTCCTGGTCCATCTGCAGAGCAATACTGCACCTGCCAGTCGCTTTAGCTGGCTGGGGGGAGGAGGAAAGGAAGGGAGAGTATGCAATATGAGAGAGGGAAAGCCCACTGTCTCCTCATTTTTCTTTCATTGCTCTGAGCTTGTTTCCTTTCTTTCTACAATAGACTTGAACAAACATCACTGTTTGTTTTCCAAAAAAAAAAAAGTGTCTCTTTGGGACTGGGTACTTTTGGGGTACTGCTCATGTAGTAAAAACAGCTTGGCTTGGATTTTTTGTGAACAAAACTGTCAGTATATGCAGGTTTGTACAGCTCCGAGTATAATATATCTTAACTTCAAACCCCATTTTTACGTGTAGGGGATTATATTAATTATTTGGATCCTTTTCCACAAAAAATTTAAATTGCCTATAAAGCAATACATTTCCTTACAGCTCATCAATCATTTTTCTTCTGCAAAAATTTCCAGCACCCATTAAGAGCCTTAAATCATAAAACCTAACTGCTCCTGAATAAATAAAATTTGGAATCTTGATACGGATGACCTACTATTTCATTCTGTAAGTGACAGAGGACTGAGTATGGAAATGGAATAAACCAACATCCGTTGACATAAAGGATGCTCCATCCTAGGGATAGACAGCAAAATCTTCAACCCATGCACCTTCAGAATTTGTGAGTATTCTTGGACTGGTTTTTTTTTGCTTTCCCAGAACTCATACTGTCTCTCAGTGGGAAAAAAAAAGTTTACACATTTTCTTCATCCAAATTTAAAAAAAAAAATGTTATTGCCTCGGGGCCTCTCTACTGACTAAGAATTTTTTCTGTTTCTCCATTTCCTTTTTTCCCCCCACTGAGTATCTCATCCTTTCCCTGCAAAAAGATTTGTAAAATCCAGATTTTTTTGGAGTCCAGCAATGGTATTTTAGAAACAGCACACAGAGCTAAATTTCTGCATCTTTAGTAAGATTTAAGTTTAGTCCTTGCTAGTAAAAAGAACGTGTACTGTACTTTTGTGTCAGGCTGGATCTACTGCACAGAGCCCACAGGCTTCCTTTTCCTACTATATTTGTATGCATTTGACTTTTGTGGTCATGTACAGGAAATTAGTGTCATGGGACAACACTACATGTGAATACACATACATTTGTGGCAATCACCTCCTTTTTGTCTCCTCAGAATGGATTTATAGATTCAAACTTTTCAGTCATCACAAACACAGGGTTTTTGCCACACTGCACTGCCCTGCACAGCACAGCAGTCATGCACGTGATATCCAAATTTGTGGTGGTGATGGTGAAATGGTGACAGGTCGGGATTACCACTTTTATTGCCAGGGAGTCAGGTTGTGTTGATTCATGAGACAGCTGTTAGAGGATGATCACATTAATAATGCGAGCTGTGAACACAATGTGTGGCGATGTTAAAAGCTACTTCTCAAATGACATGGTGATGGCAGAGCTTTTTGGGTATTACATGATTTTACAAATGATACATCAGAAGCCTAAATAATATAGATCATTTCTACATATTTTATTATTAGTGTGAAATAAATGTAATTATAACAGGATTTTAAAGTGCCAGGTGGTTTGTATTGTCTGTTTATCAAGTATTTTACTGCTGCTCCATCTCACACTCATATTAAGTATATTTACTCAACACCTCTGACTTCAAACAGGCAAACTCTTTTATCTGACTTCACAGCATATTCTCCTCACAGTGGTGAATGTCATCATCATTTCCTTTGACATTGTTTTCATCATGTTTTCTTACTTCCATTACTCTCCCATGTTTCTGTTCCCTTTTGGTGCCTCCTGCACACACATGTTTTACCTGAGTAGGAGCAAAATAATGTTGTATGTAGCAAAGAAGTATATATGTCTCCACTGCTGTGACTCAGTCCTTTCTCAGCCTATTTCTTCTGATTTGCCTCTAGTATTCAATATTCAATTCAAATTACAAGTCCTTTGGGGCACAGAGCACATTTTTGCATCAAGTTATTTTGAGAGGTAGCAGATAAAGTGCAAGCATGTCTGTAGACACCAGTATCTGGATCTGTTTTAGAATGAGAAAGTAAGTGCTTAGCAATTAAAGCAGTGTTTTCTGAAAATAACAACTAGGAAGTCCAGTTACTGACACTAAGTAGCATATTTTTGATGGGACATCATGAGACATAAAGCACTCTGTACCAGAAGTAAAGACTAAAAGTAGAATTTGTCCTGAAATAAATGAAAAATGGAGCCCCAAAATGACAGCAGACTGGTTCAGCCAAAGGTCAACTCATCAGTGAGTTAGAAGGAATTAATTTTCTAAGCACCAGCAAAGCAATGAGGCTTATCAAACAATGCTATTTTCCATCAAGAAAAAACATCATGGCAGCCTCATTTTTCTACTTTCATACATTTCCATTAAAAAAAAAGAAACAGTTAAAAAATATATTTATTTCTAGGATTATGAGACCTTTTCTGCTTATTTCTTTAAAGACATTACTTTAAAATACAGTAGTAAGAGCTGAAGAGGTGAAATTCTGGTGAAACTTTAGCTCCATTGTGGCCACAGGCATCCTGACCTATCCCATAGCGTGCTCCCCATACATCTTTCCTTTTTCCCCATATTCCTTAGGGACCCTCTGCAGTGAGGTCTGGTTACATAGTCCCATCCAAATACCCTAAATTGGTGTTGAGGACGGTATAATGCTGAAAACACATCATCTCATGAGATCTGCTGATCTTTCACTTGCCACCTCCTTCCCTCTCTCACTCCCCGTGTCCTTTCTCCATCATCAATTGCACTTTCGTGCTGTTATTGAGCTTTGGACATTGGTACAAGGCATTGTTACTGAAGGCATGCTGGTGTTCAGCTGCTTTCCTTCTACCCTGTGCTCTATAAACATACCTGCCTGCCCAAACATATACACATTGGATCTGGAGAGTGCTGAAAGCCCAGCACTCTCTTGACCATGATGACAGTGATGACAGCCCAGTGGTTCCCAGGGATCTGGCTTATGACAAGTTTCTTTAAATCAGCCAAGATCTTAAGTGCCTGTCATAAGTCATTCATCCTTCAAGTGCTTCCATTTCCTCCATGTGAACTCTTTACAGACTTATCCATCTGTTTTTATATATATCAGACTGTGGTGAAAAACCACTGTGAGAACTAGGTCTACAAGAAGATATGGGGGTTGGGTGTCCTGTCACTAGAGGAGAAATATCACCTGTTCTATATAAAACACCATTTCTCAAAGGTACTCCATGCTAATCCCATAACCAGTGTGCCCCTGCCAAATCCCAAAGGCGTTTTGACAGAATAGGGTGGAAATGGAAGGTTTAGCTAAGCAGAACTGTAGACTTCAGATTCTTGTTGCTCCATTGCTGCTTTCCAACATTGCAGATCTTTCTCACCGTGGCAGTGGAATTGGGTCTTTTCTTAAGCTGGGCAAACACAAACTTCCCATGCCCATCAACTCCTGCATCCACCCTTTGCTTTCAAAGGTGAAGCCATAGCCACCTAGTCAAAGAGATCTGGGAGCTGGGCATTTCTGAAAGTCTATGTGCTGCATCAAGCATGTGCCTTTAAGTCAAATTATAAGCAAAGTATTGAATTTTAATTCAGAGGCTGAGTTGCAAAACCAGGAGTAAAAATCTATTTCCAGTTGACCAGATGCAGATGTGCTCTCCCTTTGTTAAGTATGAATTAGAAAATAAGAAACGCTTCATTTTAGTCCAAGAAAAAATTTCTCTTAATTTTGTGCATTTTTGATCTATTAGAACTCTCATTTGCTAAATTTCAAAGCAAAATGTTCCAAGCAGAACTGCATAATATTGCTTTTTAAAACAGTATATCTTAAGAGATTTTACTTCATCTCCTATTTTTGAGTCTTTCTATAACTGAAACTATTCATTAAATTTAAAATAAATATGTGGGTAGCTGTGGTCGACCTCAAGCTGTATATTTGGTGGCTAAACTGTTCCCAGGGGAAAGTGCCCCACCCTGGTTCTAATATCTAATTTCTTCTTTAGCATCCCCTTTTGACAGAAGGGAAGAAATATTGGAACTTTGATTCTATTTATTCCTCCCAGTGCAAAATCACTCCTCTCCTTTTCCTTTAAGGAATGGGTATTTTTCTCTAACCAATGTGTTCTTAAAATAATGGTTTGGGAATAATCTTCCTATGTAGTGAGTGGTCTGTCTTGTCTGTGTATTTATTTTTCTCCTCACTGGTAACCTCTGTAGAAATCTGCCTTTCCTCTGCATATTGGGAATGCACAGGAATGTTTCCCCAACTTTCTTCCTCCAGCTTGCTACAAGCTGTAATATGCAGGTTTTTCTCTTTGCATTTTCTTATTTTCCTTTGTAGACTGCTCTTGTTAGTTTTAATTACAGCAGTGGAGGACAGTATGCTAAAGAGCTCCCCAAGGTGGTGGCACTAATGGTCACATGTCCCCCCTGAGTGACAGCATCCGTTCTGGTTGCAGTACTACAAAGACATGGGGGCATTTCTTGTATGGATTGGTAAACGGAATTTATGTGAGAAGATAAATTAGCAGGCATCTGCATTTCCTATTTGAATAGGCTATGTGTGACTCAGTAAGCCTTTTGTTCAGTGGGCTAAAAAATGGCATGCAACTCCTCATCAGCATTGAAATTTTAAAGCATATTAAATTACTATAGCATATTTTTGAGGAGTGTAAAGAAAAAAATGTAGTGGAGTTATCACTGTGCTTTTCAAACCATCAACCCAAACACTGAAACAAAAACCTGAGAAAATATTAACAGAAAAAAACCTGAATGGTTTGTATACAGAAATAAACTAAGGCACATGTGAAATACTATTTTCAATGGTGGTTTTATTACAGTATCAGTGCACACTATGTGTGCATACATACGCTACAGGCTCCCGTTGCTGTTTTTGTGACTTGTGGAAGGCATACTGAGATTTACATCACAGGATGTAACTTTTGGAGGTGTTTTTACGGCAACCTCTGCCAAAATTCATCGCGTGGTTTTTAGTTTGTACCCACTGTTGTATTTGCCAGTATTTTTGTGAAGTAAGAGCACTAGGCTATGCATACTGTGCACTGTTAACATACGTTAGCTGTGCCTTGTGGCAGTATTCAATCAGATGAATAAATGCACAGTATGATTGCAATTCAGAATCATACAGAAAAGTTGGTATTGCAACATCTGCATAGACACTGTCATAACGTCAAGGAAAAAAATAATAATGCCCTTCTTGTTTCCTTGGCTCAAATGCAAATAAAACAACCATGATGTAACATTGAAGGCATTTAAAAAAGCCAATTTTAATGGTTTTTGGAAAATAATTCTAATTATCAACAAAAGAGAACTGAAATTGGAATGTGGTATTTGCATAGTGCATGCTAAGTCTTTGAATGAGACTTAGCCTTTATTTACTTAATCTACAAGAAATAGATTACAACATTCACCTCTGATGAAGACATGAGCATGCTTCTTTGATATTATCAAATACTCCTACTTCTACTACTGTTGTTATTAGCAATTATTATTGCAGAAGGAATAATGGCGTATTTATGATGTCAGGTGACAGGCCAGGAAGAACTATGTTTCTTCTGAGGGTCTCTAAACAACCAGGTTCTGTGCCTAAGGAGAAAACAAATCATCTGTATCAAGATCTATTAAGAATAAAGATCAGAATTTTCCATGTTGTCCGACGCTGCAATATTCTTGTTTCCTTACAATGCCAGCCGAAAGTAGAGAGGGAGGAGGGTGGGAGAGGAACAATAGATCAACAGTTCTCTCCATGTTTAAAAATTCACAGCACCTCTGCTACACCAGAATATTATGTGACAATAATGTTAGGCCTCTGATTTATACCAACAGATGCAGGGAAATTCCAAATTAAGGCTGTCATTCTCCCCTCACTGCAGATCCTCTGTTGGTACAACTTTATGTAGCACCTCTGAGTTCAGTGGAGAGATGCCAGGTTACATCAGCTGAGGATTTGGCCCACTGCAGTGCAGAGGCCTTAGCTCTGTTTAAATCAGATCCATGGTTACTGGTAACACAGTTGCTCCATACTTAATATATATTTACAACACACAGGTGTAAAACACACACGGGAAGGTCATAAATTCGGAAACTCACTATTAAAAAGCCTCCTGGTTATGAGCAGATTTTTAAAATGTTCCCTTTGTTTCGTCTCCAAAAGATGTAGACTGGTAGAAAAATATGCAAACACTATGCCTTTAAAGCACCAAATGCAAGTGAGTTTTAATAACCTATCAGGATCTTAGTCCATCATAACATTTAATCTGCATTACATCTCACTTCCTAATCGCTACTTTCATTCCAATTGTGAGCAGAGAGGGTGGGGGAGAGATGAGAATTTCAGATAAGTGCCAGTAAAACAAGTTTGCTCTACAGCTGGCAAGCGCTGTGCACACGTTAACGGTGCCTTATGGCAGTATTCAATCAAATGATTCTATAAACTAAAAATAATCACCCTAATACTAATACCTATTATTCTTCATTGTTACTGGTCGCTATGGTGCTGCATCTGACTATGAAGAATTCACCGCCATTATTACCCTCAGTGTCTCTCTCTCTCTGAAATGTGATCTAATTGCAGAATCCACACCTGTTCGACAGTTCAATAGAAGCCTGCTTTTGATGGAAGCAGACTTTCAAGAACACACACAGGCTCATGCACAGGCACACGCACACACACAGGCACACACCCGCACACAAACCCGTGCACGCACACACACCCCCACCCCAATTCATGTAACACTTCAGCTGGAGGAAAAATAGTGTGTGAGTTGATCAGAAAATAATATTGTGAGGAGTAAAAGGAAAAAAAAAAAAAAGCTTGTGTTTTGTGGTCATTGGAAGATTGCTGATGGGTGCATAAATAAAGCATGCTGGAACATCTGTTCTTTGTTGTGCATTCAGCTTTTTAATGTCTTCAAAGAGCAGCACTGACGCATCACTGACTACCACTCCCCATTCAAGCAACATTTTACCAGAAAATAATAAACCTTCCTGGTGGGGTGCAAGGAGCCAAGGCATTTGGGCAATGCCATTAATTTGGAAATATCTCTTTTTCTGGGATTTTTAAATATCTCTCCCTTTGAACGGTGTTCAAATTTTGGGATCCAGCCTGGAGTCCCTATCAGCCTGAGCAGTAAATCAGCCTGAATATTCCACTCAAGCCTTTTCTTTCTGAAAAAAAAAAAAAAAGAAAAAGAAAAAAGAGGAAAAAGGAAAGGAGAAGGCTGTTGTCAAGTTGAAGTTTATATACAATTTCACTCTCCTTTTAATTCTATTAATGTTAAATATTCTGTCCAGAGGGATTTTTTTTTCCTTAAGTTGCAATATTTATTTATACTGGTAAAATTCAGCAGCAGTGAGGACCCCTGACAGTTTAACAATATTGGCTGGTTATTTTGATACACTGTGCTAGGCAGCAAAAGATTAAAACCAGAGCATCCTAGGCTGAGAGAAACCAGCTTGAATTCTAAAATAAAATTTTAGCAGCATGGATTTCTCTTGCCATAGGCTATGAGGCTACTATGAATTTCAGATGCATCTCCAGAGCTGTCAATGAGGTGGAAAGATGGGATTGGCATTACAAAGATTTGTTGCAATGTGATTCAATGTAATTGCAATCAAAGGTATAGCAACATTAAATCGCAGCTGAGAAAGAGCTGTTTATGCATGTACAGTATAGGAACAGGCATTTGCCCTACCACTCTAGGACCACGACAGGAATTAATTTTTTTTTTTTTTACTGTTTTCTTCTGCTCTGCTCTTTCTTTCTAGGTCACAGCTTAAAGATATTGGAATACCAATTAGGTGCTGGTGGGTCACATTTATAATAAGCCTGACAATGGTCTTGTGACAGAATGATTCAGAAAACATGAACACCTTTTAGGACAGTTTGTCAATTAGACACTATAATGTTTCAGCTCTATACCAATTTTTGGCCTATTGGTTCTTCATTTTTATCTTCTATGACAACTGACCACTGTTGCATACCCCAGCACAAGGAGTAGAGGGTGGTTATTCAGGCATATCACTGTTATCAAGAGGTACAATTCTGCTTGCATTGGTAGCAACATAATCAATCTCCAAGAAGCTTCTCCATTCCTATTTCTCCTAAGGAAAAACACGTTATTTTTTTGACTGGAAAAAACATGAAATATGTACCTTCCTCCTCAACATATTATAAAGCCCGTGGCATGACTGTGTTGCTACTAATATCAAAGGGTGTGTTGCTATTGATTTTAACAAGAGCAGGAACAGTATCACCAAGATCATTAAAGTTCTCACAGTGCTTTGAGATCCTCAAATGCAATCAAATAAAAACAGAGGCACGGTATTTACACAAGCATTGAAAATCTCAAATGAATACATACAAGGCTCACTGAGGAGGAGGAGGAAAAATCTTTCAATGGATGGCATCCTTGTCCCTGCAGGTCCTCAGTGCTTGATGTTCAGGCAGTGGATTTCACTCTCATAGCATCCCAGACAAAAAAGAAAATAAACATATTCTGATCTTGTGGCTGGGTAACCAAGACACATAGCAGTTGGAACAGCTTCCAGAAATCAGACTGGAATTCAAAATTTTTCATGCCACCCACCTCTGCTGGCTAGTGCTCCTTCTGCTCCTGGCACAGGCCTGTCTTGGGCTCAGAGATGACTCTCCAAGCATATGTGTACGTGCTCAACAGAGTTGTGAAGAGATGAATGTACCCCTTCTCATGTACCTTTAACTTCTGCGGTTTTGTTATGCTTCTGCTCTTTAACCCAAGGATTGTTTAAAAGGGGCGTAGAAATGGAACAAAAAAGTGGTGCAAGGAAATCTTTTTACTGACAGTGGAAACAGGACAGGTTGACTCTAATAATGCAGTATTTAAATGTATTTGGTCCTCTGTTTAGAGATCCTTTTGCAGTGTTCCATTATGCTTACTCACATAGTAATTGCTCACTGACCATTTAATTGCACGAGGCTGTCACCTTTACCCATACTCAGTACACAGTTTCCAAATATCTGCTGTGGTACAAGGAGGTGGGGGCCAGTTCACCTGGTAGCAGCAGTCAGTATGAATAGGTGGAGCAAAACCTGGCCTGCAGTAATTGCCATGTAGAGACATAGTGTTTACATAGTAATTACCTTGTTATTTTTACAGGAAAATGCATGATTATTTTTGTCCTCCAGACCAGAGTGCAGGCCACTCGATAATTACTTTTGGGCATAAGTATAATTGTTCAAACACACTTTTTTTTGTCTCTGTGTCTCTTCTGCATGCACACAGTTTGATGTATTCACTGTGCAGTTACTCTGGTTATTTATCATTGCATCTTATTCAAGTTCTGAATCAAATAGTTGATTCCCAGTACATTGGCCTCAAATATTAAAGGATCATAATGAAGAAAATATTTGAGGAGTGGGGTTTTTTTTGTTTGTTTGTTGTTTTGGTTTTACTTGTTTTTCCTCCTCCCAGAAAGCAATCACAATATCCACCTAGATTTACTTTTCTTACCTCATGTTTCTTCATCATTGGATGTCTTTATCCCAGGCCTGTTGGGACAGTGGATCAAATCCTTCTTCCTCTGGGAACATCTGCTAAAATAATATTTTACAATGATCAGGAACTCCGAAGCATACACTGTGTGCCGTTGACAGATGGGGCCAGACACTTACGATACTCCGAAAAGAATTTATTGACTTACTTGCTCATCATCTTTTCATAGTGACAGACAAGTGCCCCATTGATGACATTTCATGACGTACAAGGTGTGAGTAGCCTTGCCTGAAGAGACAACAGCTGGAGAGAGGAGAGAGAAAGAGATAACACCAGCCAATCAACAAGGCAGTGTAAAGCAGGGGCCACTCTCAACCCGTAACTGACACTCTAGGTGGATTTTTACAGCACTTGTGACTGTTACTAATTGGAACCAAATCTAATCATTCTGCAATATGACTCAAAAATAACCAGACCAGTTATTTTCCTATAACTCTTGGGCATTAGTTCCTAGACGTTGATTGGTGTAGAAATAAGTGAGAAAGGATTCAGGTGAGTAGCACCTCTTATAAATGGGAGACATGATCTTCATATATAAATGACGCATATTACTTTACTATTCATCTACTTTTAATGTCATCTGTGAGTAGCTCTTAAATCTGCCTTTCTTCCTTGATCATTGAAGAAAATACCAGAAGATAATACAGCACAATATCACCTAATAATCTAACCTCCATCCCTGAAAGGAAATTGTCAGATATCCTATTTGGTACTTGGCTATTTATGTTAACATGTTACCTGAACTGTAAGTAGATTTGTGTGTCTATTGCACTGAAGACATGACAAAGATTTATAAAGCTTCATCACAATAGGTAGAACTCTCTGAGAATATTGACAGTGACTAATGCTGCCTATGTCTCCACGGCAGCACTCTATACTTTACCCATTTTCTACAGAGAACAATCATATTACTACCGATTAGTTCTTTCTATCCATAAATGAAAACCCCCCTTGCTTATTGATTCACTTAGTTCAGTCATTTATGATACACTTAAGTAGATATATTCTAGTTAAAAAAGGTTGGGATATTTTCTTCTGGTCAAAGATAGGGTTGGAGAATTGAGTTTGTAATACTAAGGCATTTTACAGCTCTTATAAAAACTACATACTGTTTAGTGGCTTATAGAAAGTATTTTGGGGTTTTGATCTCTGAGTCGCTCAGCGCATGTGGATCTGGCCACAAGAAACACATAGGAACATATCTTCTTTTAACCTACTGCATGCTTTCTGCCAAAAATACCTAATTTATTGTGGCAGATCCTTGGTGTGGATGAACAGATAAGGAGAAGGAAAAGAAGGATGTAGTAACATGAATGCAATGGGACAAAGAATGGTAAGAGAGAAAATACATGAGGGATAAAAGAAATCTGATGCATGCTGAGAAGGAGAAAACAGTTCATTTTTTTTCTTTTTAGTGGATAGTGGTTTATGTAGGCTTCTTAAAAGCCTGTGGTGTGCCATCTAAAAATATTAAATATCTCACAGTCTCTGTGAGTCACAGGAATTATTTTTCTTACCTAGATTTTGTTTATACATTTACAGTTTCCAGAGTTTCTGAGAACTACAGTTCTAAACTGTTACAAAATTCTGAGTCTGTTTTCTAAGGAATAACTGGGTACTTCACAAACTGAATGCATGTAGTGGGGCAGCAGAGTAGTTTAGATGAGGAATATAGTTTTGTTTTACAGACTGCAAAAAGTACCTAGCATAATATAGCTGACAAGCAATTGCCAAAAGCCCTCATCTTGCTCATTCTGGCTCAATATGGAATTCCCATGACTTTAAACACTCTGGAACCCAGATGAGTACTTGTAAAGAGGTCAAAACAACTACAAATGATAGTTTTCAATCAACAGGAGAACTCTATAAATAAGTGAAGTTTGAACGCCCTTCAATAGCTAAAAGGTAGCCAGCAGCTATGTTGTGACCTTTCAAATCATTTCCCTTGGGATGTCTGATGGCCCTAACACAGATCACAGGGGAATAAACCTCTCCACCAACCTTTGTCTACTTCTGCTTAAAAGACAAGGCTGGACTTGAAAAAGAGTCAGAAGTAAAGGTCAGTGCTTTATTTACATGAGCTTTATAGGCTAGAATTCTACCCTCTGCTTTCTCTTCTGTTCCCCAGAGATTTCTGCTTAAGTCATTCCATCCCTTGAACTACTTCTTAGTGACAAATCTTCTTCATCCACAAGCCAAGGCTGAAGCAATTCTTGTCCTTTAAGACATATTTGGGCAGTAATATGCTAAATAATGACACATTTTGTCCCAGAATCTGTGTGCTTTTCCTCCTCTATATGAGGTTTTCCTAGGTTTCACTAGATGGCACAGCACAAAATATGTATTTGTTACTAGGAACAGGAGCAAAATCAACATTTGCAAGAAAAAACAGTTGAATTTTTTATTTTTCGGGGAAGAATTGCAAACAGTTCCGTCTTTCCAAGTATTGTGAAATCCCCAGAAGAAAAGGTCTGTATTACAAGAGCATCTATTAGACTTGAAAAACTCAGTATTCCTTCTGGAACAGACTCTATTTTCAACCATATCTGATTTTTTTCCTCTAGCTGGAAGACAAGGAAACTTATTTAACAAAGATGGGGTTTCATCCAGTGTCTCCTTATATCAGTGGGGATCTGATATCACTGACTTCAATGGGAGCTATGTGTAGCTCCTGAATTGCTATCATTTTCCAACTAGTGAAGACACTTGAGCATCTGGTGCTGCTCTAGCAAGCTTCTTACACAGCTTTGGTGAGAATTTTGAAGCTGACATAGAAAAAATTTCCAGGGCTCACAAGCTCTTTGTATCTTCTTTTCTTTTTAGAAACACTCCTGACACGCTTGTGATACTGTTTGAATATGAAAAAAATAGAAGAGAAAGCTAAACTGAGCATTGTAAAACATTCTGGGTGAGCGTTTGCTTGAGTTTAAAAATGAACTTGCTTCTCTGTGCTTATACAATTTTTTAGCACTTTGGAAGAACTGAGATATGTGATTGCTCTTGGAATGTGGCATTCAATCCCCCTCCACCAGACTCTACAGGCGATACGGGTCTGGGTTGTGAAAACAGAGCTATGCTGAAGGCAATACTGGCACAGGCCTCCCAGGGCTTTTTCTTCCTGAATTTGGGCAGGCAGTTTCTCTGTCTCCTGCTGTAATGACTAATTTCTTTCTTGTGGGCAGAGGAACATGGGTGACAATCTAACCATGTAGCTGAATGATGCCTTAAGTAAGGTCAGGGTGCCCAGGAAAAATATACCCAACAGATCCAAGTCTAATCCTATTTGTCTGTACTTTCCCTTTGGAAAGAATTCTCCGTTTCTTTTTTCTTTTTTTTTTCTCTATGTAACAAATATTTTTACTTTTCTATGAAACAAATATTTTTTACTTTTTACATTTTACTATTATGGCTTTGGTAGAAACAGGAAAAAAATGTGATTTTTGTGGAGACACACAACTAGAATTTGCACATCCAGTGTCAAATATTCACAGTAAATACCTGTGCTCTCACTACACGGTAAAAGCCTCCTCTTATTCTGTGATATGAGAGTCACATTTAGGAAAAAGCAGTCTGCTCACGTATGTGCCATTAGTAGAAAGACTGGCAAATAAATTATCTACTGTGAATTACGCACTAATACAAGTGCCTATGTGATGTGTGCCAGTGTGAATTCATTTACACATGTCGAGGCATATGTATGCATACGAACATAAGAGTATCTCCTTTCTCTTTACCTCTTTTTCATATTGGTACAGCAAGCGTAACAACTGCCACGTTACTTCTCAGACACCGAGTCCCATCTTCTGTGGCAGGGAATATCTTCTGGGTATACTTGCTTTTTTCCTCTCTTTTTAATCATTCCAGGGAAGAGGCTCTCTCCTTGATATCCACTTCCAAAACTCCCACTCACTGACTTCAGAACAAATCCAGCCTTGCTTGTACATGTGCGCGTGTTGAACAAGCCCTCATAAAGTGCCTATCACATCATTATTTTGTTTAAACATTTTTATTTCTCCAGAGAATTTAAAATACACAAACATGTGATTCCATGAGGAAATGATCCAAAAGAGATTATAAATACAGCTATAAATGTCAAAGTTCTCAAAACATTTCACTGGCTCTATCTTCAGAAGAGACTGTTTACAGAGAAAACCCACGTCAGTGTGTTTTATTATCGTTATTGTGTGTTAAATGTTACAAATGCAATCTGTTTGCCTTACACGTAAACCATGGTCTCCAAATATCTTTAAGTATCACTTCTAATAGTCGTACTCAGAGGCAGGACTTTAATTTAGTAGGATATTAAGCAATTGCTCCACTGCAGGAAAGGTTTTTGGGTTTCATACAGCACTCATCAGAGGCACCTATCTTTCATGTCCCCAGAAATGAGTATTTTGCAGTGGATCATCACTCTAGGCTCCATGTTTGTGAGGGATTGGAACACAGAAAGCTCAAAATTTAACCTTTCAAAACTTGAGTTTTTGCAGACTTTAAATTTCTTGTTGCATCTGTCTTCAAAGCCATGCCTATAAGACCCTTACTACAAAAAGTTCACACTCCTTTCCTTTTTTGATGGAAGAGGCTATCTCCAAGAATGAATGAGTCTAACTTAACAATTAAGCAAACATGCACTAAATCTCTTGTAAAATACAATATGACTAAATTTGACAGTGTAAGTTTAAAATCCACAGCATGGAATGAATTCTACTAGAGAGGACTGGAGTAGCACATATCTGAAATTTGTCACAGATAGTTAGCTTGTTAGGAAAAATGTTAAGACTGAAAGATCTTTTTCTTTGGTCTACTTGAATGTTGATCACAGCTGTATGCTGCAATTATGGAAAACAAAGTAATATTTAAATTTCAAAATTTCTTTTTAAAGGCTGCATAGGAATGTTGGACGTAATTTCCCCATAGTCACAGGAACCTCTGGGAGACATTTTGTCTGGTGAGTGGTTACAGAACATCCATTTTGTGTTTCACAACCTGCAAAGTCTTTCCCTATATTCTCTCTGCCTCTTATTTAAAGGCAGCATCCACAAAATTGTGATGTGCCACAAAGGGAGATCAGGAGAGGATAGGGATATCATCAGTACACTAGCCAGCTGTGAGAGCATTTCTTAAAAGACATACTTCTGGGAAAAGCTATATCTTACTACCAGGAAAGCAGAATTCCTCCCAGTTCTGCAACAATCTTACATAGGGAAGAAAAATTCTTCCTGACTGCAGACCAAATTTAAATTCCAAGTTACATAAAGAGTAAACAATGTAAATACAGACTTCTATGTCCTTTGTCTTAGTATTATTGTTCTCCACCTTTCTTTTTTTCAAGGAGAAAATACTTGAAGCACATGGTATTTCAAAATGCTTCATTCCAATACTGTCTGGAATGAAGTGCTACCTGACCCTTGAATTTCCTCAATAGCAAAGAGTAAAGTTTTGCTCTTAAGCATTCATCCTGAGGATGCCCTGAACTATCAGAAGCTTGGAGAAGAATAAACAGAATATGAGAACAATCTGACCACAGCCCCCTCTGGATCTGGGGCTCTACAGGAACAGTGTATAAAAAGGAAAAAATCTGACAGCTCAATAGGGCCAAATAATTTGCCCTTTATATTTAGTGGCAAAATTTATTTATTGGCTATGGCTCACTGGCTCTATAGTCCAGGATTAGTGGTTTATCTTCTGAAAGTGGAATGTTTAATTCTAGTTTTGATTTTACCCCAAAACAAAGTCTCTGTAATTCTGGTTTTATGATTTATTGGCTGCAATTTTCCTGAGATGAAAGTAGGAGTTCAGCAATCTGTTCTTGGAAATCCAGCATTTTGCAAGGATTCTCTGTCAGCAAACATGTGATAAGCAAAGACATTTTCTTGAGTTTCAGGCCAGTGGCTTATTCACAAGATATTTTCCTTTTTGAAAACAGGTCCTCGCTCTTACTGTGTTGCTCTATTGATCAATCTGTTTTGAGAGAGAGTGAGAGCTCAGAAAAGGAAGTTTCTTTTTTACCACATTAAATCCAGTGAATCTTCCTGAGCCAGACATGATTATGCTGCAAATGGAAAGGGTTTTACCCTAAGTATCTTCTAAGCTTTTCTGGATGCTCCTGCAACACACAGGGAAAGGAATCAGCTAAGCTACCAGAGACTAACAACTTTGCAGAACAACTCCCCGTGGCAGAGGGAATGAACACATTGCCTTCTGACACTTCTTTACCCACATCAATGAATATTTTGTGCCTGTACTGGAAAGGGAAGTAGGGAAAATGATTGGATCTTGCCAAGTCTGAAGTGCAGAGTGTATGTGAAATACACAACCTTCAGAGCAATCTCAGTGCTACTGCAGCCTGTGCTGCGTACGTAGATCAGCACATTTATTTCAACAGCATTCAAGAGTAAGTACTCACCCTTCAGTGAGGCAAGAAGGAGCCTAGAAAGTTTTCTCTTTCTCTATTTTTCCAAAGGAAATGACTTTGTAAAGGATTTTCAAGTCCTTTAGACCATCCAAGGAAAATTGATCCAAATACAGAATTTTTCTTTAAAAATATGGTACACTGCAATGGTGAAAGAGCATGGATATGTCCTCAGCTTCTTCTGGAATTCCACAAAGTGTCTTGCTTGTCCAGACAGAATTAAAACCACTAATTCATTTTTCATCCTGCTTGTGTTCATTGACCTCTCTGGAGCTGAGAACTGTCAAAAAATATTTTCTTTGTTCTAGTTTAAAGAATTATTTGATAGCTAGCTTGTGAGTGAAATCATGAGTTGTAGTTGGTGGCCTCTAAAAGAATATAAAATCCCAAACATTAAAATTGACATTGAAAACTGAATCTAGTTTCCCACTGTACTGTTTAGTAACTCTGATGTTCAGTACTAGCAAAAATCTAGCTAGAGAAAAATCAGAAGGTTTTGATAATTACAGAAGCCAAAGGCACATTATCAAAACTTATTTGGTCTTCAAAATGGTGATAGAAGTTTATCAAGAATGGGATGCTTTCATGAGATGGACAGTTCTTTTTGCCCTCTGGTCTAGAAACACTAAACCACTTTCCATGCTGTACAGCAACAGAAATATCAGAGAATTGCTCAAAGAAAGAGGTGGAGGGATAACCTTTTCTTCCAATCACCATTCACAACCCCTGGAATAACTAAAACCAAAACTAATTTTTCTCCCTTCAAAATTAGGTGTTACATTTTCCCACACCACAATTTATCAACCAAAGATTTTTCGAAAAATTTTGTTTCTCCAAATGCCCAGGAGAGAAGAGGTAGGACACAACTAAATGCACTTGACTCTGTGTTCTTCTGTTTCAGTTTGCAATCCTGAACAGATTATTTCATTTGCTGCCCTTCAACTTTCACTTTTGTGAAAATTGGAAGGAAGAGATGTTTACAGCACTCATTTCCCTACCTTCCATTCATGTCTAAAACAGTGACAAAAACATAATGGATCACTTTGTTCATTGAATAAACAACCCACAAATGCAACTTTATAAGGTACATTCCCATGAAACAGATCTATAAACCTGGTAAATGCACCAAGACCCCATCAGGGATGTTTGAACTAAATCTTAATTTGTCATTCATGAACACTTCACATGCCCCTCTAAATGAGTTATGCACTGCATCATTGACAGGAAATATAACAGACTGTACATTGGAGATACCAAAGAGGGCTTGTGGGAGTGTTTTATTGAGCATTGCACAGGTGTTAACAATAGAGTGGGTAACACAGATCAAAGGATTGTGCAGAACCCACTTGGTAAGTTATAAACTGTTCTTCATCTGTCTTGTCTGGTAATAAATTGCTGTCCACTCTGGCTCTTCTGTTCACCCTGTGATGACATCTCAGTACAACAGAGGTGAGTAGTAGTGAAATCACTGCTAACTTGACACTATGGCTTCAGTCCCAGACAGTTCTTATGACAATTCAGAGCAAGTTTAAGGCTGACCTAAATTGTGTCATGTCAGGCAGAAACTAGTAGCTTTCCCTACACAAAATTCAATTTATCACTTTTATCAGGCCTTCTGCACAGCGGAAGTGGCACAGTTCCAGAAGACAGCCCAAATGGACAACATCTCAATGTGATGGTGAGACTATATACTCAAGTATTTTGAAGGACTTCTCAGCAATGCAAACCAGCTCAGATAGAGGAGTGAGGAGGAAGTCCATTAGTTCAGCAGGATTGCTTCCAAGCCTCCAGAGAACATCCTGCAAAAAATATGGACACCAGTACATTAGTTTTCAGATATGGACATTTCTTTGTAACAAGGCAGTGATCTATGCAAGGATGGAGGTTTGAGGTTACTAGGTGATTGACATGACACCGTGGTGCCCTGACAGCTTTACATCCACCTTCTCAATCTTTACTCCCTCTTTTTCTGTCCATGCTGGACTGATCTATCCTAGTTATCAATTGAGCATGTGAAAGACCAAAAGACTGGGGTCATAGTGTCTAGTTCATTAGCTCATTAAGTTGTGTTAGAACTCTAATATAATCATATAATCTGCTCTGTTTTTTCTTTCTTTTTTTTTTTTTCTTTTGAAGGCTCTCTTGCCTATATTCTGTATGCTTGAGAACATTGCTTCAGATCAGTAGTCATGGTGGCAAGTGCTGGGCAGTGGGCTGAAAAAATTTTATCTTGATGTGTTAAATTAAAAGTGTACTACAAATGGCTGTGACAAGGTTTCAGTATAGACAGTCTTTCTGAAAAAAAGGATGCGAAAAATGTCTGCCCACTGGGCCCAGAAGTTGTCACTGTACTGACTGTGCTACAGAGGCACTTGTATTTTTTGAGACCCAAGAAACAGATGGAGGCAGAAACACTGATTTTCATGTCTACATTCTGTTAACATCTTCTCAGCTTAAAGTTCGCTTCACGTCCTTGAGCCTTCCAAATAGCACAGTAATGAATATGGAAGAAAAGTTTTTGACTCAGCATCAACAGAGTACAACTCAGTACTCTGTGACAAGTACAGTGAGAGAGCCCTCCTCTTGAAGATTATTATTTCTGTCTGCAGAGCAGAGTCACATAGCAGGCACTTCATCTGGCTAGGCCTTGTACTGAAAAACACTAGGGCCAATTCTTACTCTGAAGACCTTACAGACAACTAGGAATTTTTTTTCTTTTTTCATAAATGAGCAACAGGGGCAAGCAATGACTGGGGGACTGTATCCCATTCCAGTGCCCAAACACAGGAACTGTCTCTTTCTCATCGCTCTCACAGGTAGGAAATGCTGTTTGATTGCTGACTTAAAGTATCTGAGCAGGAAAGTAAGGTGCTTCTACCAGAAAAATGCAACCTACTAACACACAGGGCAAGAAAATGAACATGCTGCATCCAGGCACTTGCATTTTGAAGTTTTGAAAGTGGATTTTTTTTTCCAGTCTATTAATTTTTTCTTCCAATCAGCCAGTTCCACAAAGGTGCAGCTCCCCAGGCACACACCTTGCTAGCAAACCTGCATCTGCAGAAGGTCCCTCCTTATGCTATATGCAAATCCTACTGGAAGCTGGGAATCATTTGACTTATGAGGTTCCTGTCTCCTATACCCAAGCCATTCATCTAATTTACATGTATTCAGCTGCTTGTTTGTTTGCTTAGCATGCTAAGTATCAGTTTTCAGAGAGATTCACCATCTATATATGCTCTTTACAGGACGTGCTCATGTGTTACACAAAGGCTGTTTCGCTCTTTACCTCCTGCTGGCTCCCTGGAGAGGAATGTGATGAGGTCTCCTATGCACAGTGCGAAGACTTATTTCCATGATGTATAGCACGTATGATATAGTGTGCTTCTTTTCCACCCTTGCTGTTGGGCTGACCCTCTTCTTGTATGGTTTTCCCTTATTTCTTTCCTTGGCAAATGAGATGTTGACATTGTTTTGCATTCTTCGTGTTCACCAAAAAATACACATTATGAGCAGTACACACACCACAAGGGTGAATGGGTCAGAGAATTGTCTTTCACATTGCTAGGAGTCACGAAAAGAGCAGCTTCATAAATCCTTCCAGGGAAAACTGGTCTCCAGTCACAGCTGTGGTATGATCTTTGATGACATAGAAGTTTAAAACTCAAGTTCAGTCAAACAGAAAGTTACCCTAAAATAAAAGTACCCACCACCAAGAAAATAGAGTTTCTTCTTTTTTCCCCCCCTTGAAGATTATATTTTAAATTTTCAAACATGATGCTTGAAGAACATGTATTTGGTACCTTGAAAAAGTCGACTGGACTTTCAGAGTTGATGACTCAGCTTTCCACTGATGATAACAGGGTTTGGATCAGGCCCTTTGTTTGTACATGCCATGTAGGTAAACAGAAACTTTAACATCTATTGCTTGTAATCCTCTCATACACGCAGAGAACAAAATTCACCATGTGAAGTAAAGAAGCAATAAAATAAACATACAGGTCATGCTTGCCAACAAAAGCAAACAGCGGGCCCTCCAAAGCAGCCTAAAAACCTGCCTGTGAACAGTTCTGGAGTCTCAGTGCTGTTTTAACATAACAAACCCCTTCTGGGACTACCATGGTAATTGCTGCAAGAAAAATCATTTTCATCTGGTAGCTAACTATGCTGTATTTCAAACCAGTGCCTAGATTATCCTTAAATGCCTTTGACCCCAGGGAAATTTGAATTTAACCTTTCATTACATTGCATTTGCCAGTTCCAAATTGCCGTCGCCATTATTTTAAGTTATATGTTTGATAGACTATGTGACCTAGTGTAGATAAGATATAATTGAGACTGGTCAAAAGTAAATGATTGTTTCACAAGCTGTTCTGGAAACTGATCAATGTGTCAGGGTCACGTCTTGCAGAACTGATTGACAAAATGAAAAAAAAAAGAAGAATAAGGAAGATTTTCATCTGTCTACTTTAGTAGGACACCGTTCCAGCCTATACTTCACGCTTCTCCCTATTTACAGGTGCAGATAACACCTGGCTGACTAGAGAGGTACAAAAGTCTTTCTCTTGTAGAAAAACTTACTCCACATATTGGACCATAGCACATTCAGAAAGAAACTATACATTTCTACCCCCTTGAGATCCAGAGGACAGAAACAAATGGTTCATGTGGGATCTCTCTAACTACTGAGTAACATCTCTGCTGTAATGTCCACAGGGTAAATGCTATTTTACATGATAATAGTAAAGTATAAACATCAGACTAAGTTCAGTAGCACTCGTATTGAGAACAGTGAGAACTGGGAGGAAAAGGCCTACAGCTTAGGAAAGTTTGTAGAAAAAAGTAAGGGTTGTGTAAATAGATGCTAGAATTAGTAAGAATCTCCATTTGCCCTTCAGTTGTCCTCCCTTTTCTATTAAAGTTTTGGGGGGAAAATGACAATAGTTCATCTATTTTATTAACGTCTTCTCTTCTCAGGAGAATTAGTTGGGTGCAGACAGCAAGGATAGAGAGGATTATTTTAGACTAGTACCTAGGGTATTAATTATATACCTAGGGTATAATTAGGGTATAGCTTAGAATCCTGGGATAATTATAGGAAATGGAAAACCAAGGCTGAATATTTGAAAAAGTTCTTTCTGTCTGTACTAATCTGCAGAATTGTTGCCCAAGAGAAATGTTTATTGTTTTGCATATGTAAAAAAGTGATGGAGTATAAATTGGGAAATACACCTTATGAATTTCTTAGCTTTCAAAATATGCTTCTCATTTTAAATTCCAGATGAACCACATCTGTTGGTATCCTCTGGTTTTCACTTGTGTCTTGTTTAAATCAGAAATATGAGATAATGGGATTGAAGTTTAAGAGTTGTTCATGTGCCTGAAATCCAAAATCATTTGCTTTTCTATGCATCCTTTCTGCAATCATCCCTTAAAAGTATTCAGGAGCTTGCAGGATCTGATCTGCCCTTGAGTGTGAACAGGTGAAGCACAGGCAAAACCATTTTGTAAAATGTCCCTTTAATGGCCATGGGTCTTTGTTCTGTGCCACTAGTGTTGACTAAGACTGGATACCTTTTCCTCTGGTGGTACATGGTAGTGCATGCCACTTCCTTTAACTGAGTTTCTTGAGGAGAGAGAAAAAGCAAAATTGAAAATCACAGCTAGTATTTCGAACTGCAGGAGAGTGTCCCTTTTTTTCTCTCCTTCTTTGCAGGAAGATAATTGCTGTCATCTTTCTAGGAGAAAGTGCCTTGCAATTGAATCTCAGGAGTTTTATAACGTGTCTTAAAAATGGTTTGTTTATTATTTTGGGTTTTCCTGTTGTTCCTCCCCTCTCTCCACTGATTTGTTCTAGAGAAACAAAGTGTACTATACATAAACAGCTAGAGCAAAAACTACTTGCTTTTTTATTCCATATTTTTACATATGTTTTTAATGACTTTCAATCAGACACAATCTGTAGTTATAATAAAACAGTGGATGTTTATTATTATTGCTATTACATTATTATTATTATACTCTACACTATTATTATTGAATTGTAAACTTGAACTCTGTGGTGCATTTTTACAATTTTCTGTGATTTGCAAGTGTTTGGGGGGTTCATTTCCATAAAACAAAGAACTGATGGAGTTTTCATGCATCCTACAGTGAATATTACTTTGTAGATTTCTTTTACAAGAGTAATGTCACTCATTTTTGATTACCTTAGTAATTTGCTTTGCCTCTAGTTGGTCACAATTTTAATTTAAGGAAAGGATTCAGTGTCTCAGAGACACTGGCAGATCCTGCCAGTGAATCCCACTGCCTGTGGGAAGTGCTGATTGATATTCAGAGCTTTAACACTTCCCGTTTTGCTGAAGGAGGAGCTTCATCACAGACATTCTAGCTCTTTGGGCCCTATTTTTCACTTTTTTACATCCCAACCACGTGTCGCGTGCCGTGCCACAGCTACAGCACTGAATTCCTCATCAGAGAGCTCTCTGAAAGCAAGATAATACTTCCGCAGCCTCAGCAGTTACTGTGTCCTCCAGGAGGCAAAAAAAAAAAAAACAGTTGGGGGGATCGACAGGACCTACATCCTCCTTGTTTTGCGTTGTTCAACTTGGAGCAACAAAACCCCCCAACTTTTCTTTAAGTAAGGGCATTTGTTTAAGGTTCTATATCCTGCCATGCTCTGAGACAAACACTGGTTAGTGAATAGACAGTTTTCAAAACCGTTTGGGCATCAGTGCAGGTTACTGCATGAAGGACAGCAATGGTTTCTGCTGTGCCCCCAGGTCAGGGATGACTTTGGAGGGTTTCCAGGCTCACCCGCATGTCTGTAGGGGACAGCAAGCCACAAGACACATGGATATGACCCGTAGCTGAGCAGAGGCAAAGCTCTTCTATTGTGAGGCTGATGGCCCTGTTCTTTTACTTCTGGGATAACCCAGTTTAGAGGTAGGCCTTTTGTCAAGGGGGTGTTTGAATGCCTGAGATGGTTTGACCTGTGATTTTTTCCCCCCTCTTGATGAAGGCTGTCATTCCTAATTTGTTCCCCCCCTTCCTGTAACTATCAGATATTTTTCTCCATGTCCTTTTCAGCTGGGTGAAGTTTATATGCTTCAACCATATTCAATCAACCAGCCATTGCTTCACCTAAAACCTTCCTGCTGATCAGAGCAGAAAGCCCAGAAAGCAGTGCACAGACTCTGCTTTTCCCTCTAACACCACAGAGAGAGACATTAGAAATGTCTCCTTCATGCTCATGTTTTCAGCAACTTCTTCCAGCCAGCTAAAGACTTAACCTTCTGAATATGGCTGACATGAGCCATGGCAAATTTCTGATAATCTCTTTGCTTTTTTCCCCTCAAGAAAGAAATTGATGTGTGTTTTATCTGCTTTTGGCAAAAATAAGCAAATAAACAAACAGTTACAGTGGAAAGGTGGGGAGCAAGGCCACAGCACAGCAGCAGTTTCTGGCAAAGAGCTTCAGAAAAAGCCACAAGGCCCCAGGGGTGGGAGAGCTCCTCACTGTTTCTTGGAGGCTTGAACAGGAAAGGAAAATGAGTTTAATCTCCAGATAGGTTATTTCTATTAAAGCTCACAGTAGAGGCAAGGGGAAACTGTGAAAAATTTGGACACCTTCACTCCCCTTGAGACTCCTAGAGGAGTCTCATCACCACAGCCTGATGCCACATGTGGAAGCCTCGGGGAGCAGGGAAGCAAAGGAAGCCCTGAAGTCCAACTGGAGGGAATTAAAGCAGCGTTGTGAAGAATCATATCAGCATGACAAAGGCCTGCTGGAGGACATGCTGTCAGCACAGGGATCCCACAGTGTTGTGTGGCCCAGCTGGCATTGAGAGTAACAGGTAGCTGGGAAGGTGAGGAGCAGTGGTGGTGGGGAGCATCAGAATTGGGAGTAGTGGCGCTGAACCTTGGCTAAGGTAGTGCAGCCTGACACCCAGAGAGGCAATAGCTGTGAAAATGCTGCACTTCCATGAGAGTAATGGCTGGAGGAGGAAAGCAGCAACTTGTCACCAATGCTGTCACTCATCCTTGCTGGGGGAAGGCTTGGACACTGGCCAGTGTGCTCTGGAGGCTGGTAGTTAGCCATTACTAATAAGTTCTTGGTTTTTATTTTTTTTTCTTCTTTCTCAATTTTTCAATAGGTACTCTGCCATTTAAATCCATGCACTTATCTCATGGCATGTGAGAGGGAAAATAAGGAGTGTTCCACATGCACCCAAAGCCATGGGTTTTCTGAGATTTCTGAGCTTGGAGTTTATGCCAGGGTTTAAATATTTCAGGAAGAATTCCCTAGAGGCCCCTCACAGCTGCCAAAAAGCATCCTGGCAGAGGGCTTGCAACTCCACGAGTTGATGCGAGGAGTGGGAGGAGAAGCCTGCCCATCCTGTCACAGCCCCAGCTCCTCCAGCACTCACACTGCCCTCAGCAGCAGCCACTGCACTGGCCCATCCTGCCTGGCCAGGGTAGGACTCCCAGAGAAACTCTCCTGGCCTGTGCTTATTTATCTCACCAAGGGTTGTTGTAAACCATTGCTTACAGCATGGTCTGTAAGCAGGATGAAGCTGAGATTTATTGAAGTTCCCCTCTTTAAGAGCCAAGGGTATTTATCTGAATTCAGTGGGTCCCCATTTGCCTGGCAACAGGACTGTGCAGGTGCTCAGTCACTGCCTTTCCTAATTTTGCAGCAGCAGACACTTTTCTTCTTGAAGACTAGAAGGGTAAAGCCCTCTGAAACAAAAACCTATGTCAGAGGTTAAAAAAGCCCAAAACACTAATTAAAATAAATAACTAGGGACCCAGTGAGACTGTCTGCCCAAAAGGCAGGTTCTTGCAAGCTGTATTTTTCAACATTCCAGAAAATAACCACTGAAAATTTTGCTGGATTTTTTTTTCAAGCATCAACTTGCAAAGTCCTTTCAGTAGCGTGGCAGTTTCTCTTAAACATTTAACACGTTGCTGTTTGCAAAAAGGCAGTGAATATTTTCTTAGCATGCTCTAAATTATTTGAAGCTTTTTGTTAAAATAACAAATTAGTGCTCACCTTAGCCAAACCCACAAATATTTGTTCAATTAAACAGCAGGCTTTGTAGTCAGAGTAGGAAAAGCATTCCCTTGTATTTTGTGGCGCCAAGCAGATTTTTTTGTCCCACTAGATTGAGTTAGATTAACCAATCAGATAAAATGAGCAACATCAAAATGTATTAAACAATAAATTAAAGGCTACTTTTTTAGGAATGCCTAATTCATTAGCTTTGACATTTAGAAAGACTGAAATGCTGTGATGGAGATAAGGTCTTATCTGGGAATTATACCTATGGGGTTTAGAGGATTAGAGAGGGCAACTTTAGTATGCAGGTGGGTCACAACCAAGTGAACAGAAAGCAAACAAGGTGGCATGCTACCTTCAACTATGTCTGGGAGAAATGTCTCTTTTTAGGTGTTATGTAAGTTATTGTTATGTAAGTGACCTGCAGTCAGTCCTCCTGCCTTCTGTCCATTGTAAGCAGCTGGGAAGAAGGTAGAAGTGAGAACAAACAGTGGGAAAGAAGGAAAGGGGTGAGATGAACTATTTCCTTGACCCAGAGCAGACTCAAGAAGAGCTCCAAAGCTGAAGGCACTGTGCCAGCAGAAACATTTCAGGAGAAAATTGATGTGCCAAGAAGTGCCTACTTGGGAGACAGTTTTCTGTGTTTGAAAGTGTCCTGTGTGAGGAACTTCTGCTGCAGGTACAGGGCAGGGTGTGTGTAGATCCTGCCTACCCAGGCTTGCAGGATATCCCTTCAGCAAAGATCCTCTGACTGGTGCAGGACGTCAGCGGGATTTGGGTTGTGTGTCAGTGCCCATGTAATACACTCTTTCCTGTGATGACTGAGAGGTAGTAAAGGGGGTCACTGACCATCAGAAATGAATGTGCTATTTTATGTTGGATGCATCATCTTTTTATTGATAGGTATGACTGGTTCAATCTCTCAGTAATTCACTGCAGACAAGTGAAGGCCAAATATTTCAAGAGCAGTTTTAAAGTGATGCACATAGCTGATAGGAAGGGCATAACCCCACCCCTCCAACATCATTCCCCCCTTAAAAGAAACACTGTGATTTTGTGGAAAATGTTCACATACTAGAAACTATTCCATTGCTTTAGTATAGAATTTCAGCCTTTTTGTTTCCAGGGATATTTTCATAAAGACATGGTCTTTATTGCTTGAGAGATCATCTGCTCCTGCTGCTTATTCATCACTTGCAGCCATATAACACATAGTCCTCTGTGACATCATAATCATCTCCAGAGCAACTAATTATGATGCCACAATCACAGGAGTGACTTCAAGTGAGGAATAAGCAGCAGGAGCAAATGAACTTGCTAAGTAACAAATAGTCTGTTTTCAGGCAAATGTCCCTAGTAATAAAATAGGAGGAGGGGGGAAACCTACAGAAAACATGACACATGGCCAGAAATGTTCATAAATAGACCATTTAACAAAGTTTTTCACAAACGCCTCTTTGATGTCACATGCTGTAACTAGCTTCTCTGGGCCAAAATCTGAAAAGCTGGAATAACTCCAAGGGTTTGAGTCACTTGTACTGGTAAAGAAACGAAATGCACCAGATGACTTCAGATTTGCCCCAGTGCAACTGAACCTACTACGGAAATAGAATTAAAGTGACATGGCAAGAGGTGTTTACATTCAGATCAGACAAAAGGAATTTATATTCTCAAATAACATCAGCATTAAATGGATTTAGTTGGAATTTGGCTTTGTAGTGTCAATGGTTATGCATACACAAGCATGAAAGGGAAATCATCCTTTTACCTGAGCTACAAAGCTACCATAGTCTTGAATGATGGCCCTGTAACTCTAGCAAGAATATAACATGGCAAACCTCAGTTTTTCTAGTGAATCTTCTTGGTTTCAAATAAAGCAGAAAAAAAAAAGTATACTTTGGAAATTGAAGAGTGGGTGAAGAAACAGTGCAGTTATTGCTGTTTGTTGTATTTTTTTATTTTAATTTACAGAAAGTATACTCTATATTGAACAACAACAGATGTCCTAGGAGTGAATGCAGGGCCGTAATTCATTCTCAAGGCTCTGCGGCTGTTCATAAACTGCTCAGGCGCTGTCTGACATCAGCAGAGTCCTGCAAGTGAATTACGGTCCCCTATCCACACTGGGGCCATACATTACTGGATGCAACGGGCAGCCAAGACACAGTTGGCTCATGTCACCAACTGGTTTGCAGGCTGATGGGTAGCGAAGGGAAATATTTTATTAATCAGAAGCATTTTTCCTAACCTTTTGTTGGGACATGTTCTAAAACCAAGGTTTGCTACTGCAGCGTTGGCTGCATTAACTTGAGGGTTTACTGCTAGAGTAGAAGGAACTTTGAGGACCATGTGGAACCTCCAGGAGAACATGATGTCTGAATTTCATTCAATTCTGCCTGTGCAACACCATGAGAATAGGAAAAGACATTAGTGCCCACAAAATGGTCTGGGGAACAGGTGTTACAGCCGATGGCAGGTTAAAATAGACCTGGAGGCTCCAAGAAATAGCCATTTCCCAACTACTAGAGAATAGCCCAGATGGTAGATATTCTGATATCAGTGAATCTTTAATACTGTCTCATAAAGATTTAAAATGCAGTTCATTTTCAACACAGTTATAAACCCACATCTTACAGTCATACCAAAAGCTCCCTTAATACAGTATGGCTGCCTGCAGTAACAGCAACTTAAGCTAAGGATCACATGTAAATATTTTGTTTTATGTTCAGTTCCTCTGAAAAAGTCTTTCCCACTTTATGTAGCCACTTTATTCTCAGCATTTTTCTTTCGGGATTTAAATAACCCACAATACCTTCTCATCTTACTATATACCTAAAATGCTGCATAGTGCAAGAAAATTTGGCCAGAATTCTTTGCTTAAAAGGAATATTCTGGTTATGTTAGAATTCTTAATAACTAGAGAAAATCTCCCCCACCGCCCAAAAAAAGTCTTTACTACCTATCCTGTCCCTAAATCCCATTGCCACATCTCCCATAATTACCAACCCCCAGAGGCTGATTTTGAAGCCACCTATCTGTAACAGACACAGCTGAAAGGAGTGGGAGGAGAGCAGTGACTCAGCACTATAGACTTTAGTTCAATTTGCTTTCTTTTTATTTTCACTTCTCCATTAAGAATTTAGTCAGAAAGGTTAAAATGAGGAACATGGCATGAATCAGGACAAAAAGAAGACTGTAAAGAAATCTAATTATTGTTTTTGTTCCTTAATTTTGATGGAGTTTTTATTTTGCTAACCATTGAGGAAGGACTGGGCTACAAAAACCTACCTTTTAGGTGAATCTATTAATATAGGCCAGGTAGTTGCTGGGAATAAATTAGGCAAATCCTGTGACAGCTTTTATCAACACGTTGGAGAGTTATATTTTAACTACTTCTTTGTTTTCAGGACAAAGGAGCTGGTTGTTAGGCATCAAATTTGGAAGAGGAAAGAAATAGTTATGCTAATGTAATTCATGGTCAGATGATACAAAGTCAAAAGAAGTTGCAAATCTGAGTGAAGATAGAAAAATTACAAAAGGCTATAGAGAGGCTAGAATCATTGGCAAAAACAGCATAAAGGGATTCAGTGTGGGGAAAAACAGTAGCTCAGATAGAACAATAGAGGCAAGTGATCCAGAACACTGAAATTCAATGGAAAGCCAAAATATGGAAAGCAATTGCTCTGTAAAAAAGGAAATGTTGTTACTGGGCAGTAATTAGATATGGGTTTGAATTGCAAATAAATCAGCCAAACAAATAAACAAATGAAAAAAGGACAAGGGCAAGATCAGGCTGTATATGTCAAAGTGCAACATGGACAGAGACATTGGTTCTTAAAAACTGGGTTGACTCTACCTTTCTGAATGTCACACTAGCAAAGTAAAAAAAACCCAAACCTGGCAAGTCATTAACTTCTTTAATTCTTTTGTGAGGAACTTCAGATTTTTTTATCTGTTGTCCTACAATGCCTCATAATCAATGAGGGACTATTAATCCTGATTTGAAAAGTGTTTTTGCCCAAATTAAGTCAAATATAGCCAAATTCATTGGACCAACCCAAGGCCTGGCTGTCTCCATCTTTGTGCAAGAGTTGAGAGTACTTTCAGGTATCTATTAAATATGCTATTAAATAGTCTCTTTGCTGATATCCCCATATAAAACCATTACTGTGAGTTTTTTTCTTACTTGAAGAAATACAGTAGTCTCAAACCAGTCATCTGCATGTTAAGCTGTATTTAGAACAAATCATTTTAAAGCAAAACAACAACAGAAACAACAAAAGAGCCGTGCTGATTTTTTTCTAGATTTTTAGCAAAATGTTTGATGTTGTAGAGATTTCCAAACAATTAATGTGAAATTGGGGATTGTTGTTCCCATGATTTATTTACCATCTATAGAGAACTCAGCTGTGGTGCTGCTGCTATTGCTACTTTTCCCTCTGCATTTAGAGTTGAAAACTGGTGAGCTTTTTGTTAGGGCACATTTCCATGAATTAAAGTGTGCTGGAACTGCAAGGTTCAAGCTGCAGCAGCGTGAAACAATTGTTTGAACAAACACATGCAGCAGAGGTTGGCTTGGGGGCTTTTTGATTCTTTCTCTCCCTAATATGTTGTGGAGCTTGGGAAGGCCTGGAGAGCCATGTTTTTAACTGTGACTTGCTTTTGTGACGGGGAAGGCAGCGCTTTACCAGATCAGGAACAGGCACATCACCAGTATCCAAGGAATGCTGCTCATGGCCACTCCCTGCTCAACACTTCCCCACTTGCAGTTAAAGAGTGCATCCTCAAAGCTTGCTTCCTCTTGGAAGGCTTCAAGCTCTGCTCTAGAAAACTGTAGCAGTGAACTTGTGACGTGTTCCATTTGTGTCTAAAACGTGCAAAACAAACAAAGCAAGGCAAATAGCCAATTTTATTGGAGCACTATGGGCTTGTTGTCAAAAAAGTTGCTTTTCCACAGAAGAAAAAAAAATGGCCAAGTTGCAACAGATGCAAGGAAAAACTTGCAGGATGCCCTGAACTCTGCATAGCTTAACAGAAAGAGAGTTGTACCAGTAATGATGCATTTAAGATGAGCTTTAGTTGTGTGGATTTCACATGATTTTATGTCACATCTTTGCTGAACTACTCTAAATTTGCTCCAGTATACTAGTCTCAGTGATGGAGGGAGGAAGGAAGGAAGGCAGGGAGGAAGGGTGATTATAGGTCCATGGCAAACCACTGCTGACTCTTCAAGCTCACCTCCAGCAGATTTGTCCTGGCTTAAGTCACCCCTTTGGTTACTGATTTCCTTGCAACACAATTCATAAGCAGCTGCAAATGTTGAGCTGTTTTCACTGGACTTTCCTTTGGAAAAGGCAAACCTCAGAGGGCAGGGAAAGCCACTGGGCACCAGCTACTTTGTGCTTGCTCCAGCCAGAGTCAGACCTTCCCTGCCCACATGCTTGATAAGCACCTAAATTACCAGATTTACTCCACCATACACTTTGCTGGTCCTCCAAGGGGAACCAGTTGATTGGCTGGTTTCTGTCTAAATAATGGAGGGAAGCAATGCAGAGGTTTGTGGCAGAACTCAGGAAGGAGGAGGATATTTTGTCTGTGCTTTCTTCAGCTAGAAAACCATTAAATTTTTTTTTCAACCTCTGCTTCTAAGAATCCTATTTCCCTTGTCTCTTGTTTTAATACCATAGGGCTGCTTTTAATGGTGACAATGTAGCCAGTATTAGATCTAATAACAGTGTTCGTATAGAGGCTCCTGGATGCAACATTACATAAATAAACTAGACTGGGTATTCTACAAAATTGTAAAAATGAAATAAGGAAGGTGTGAAGTTAGAGAGGTGATTTATATGTGGAAAACTAGTGCCAAGAATATTGTTATGGGCCTGGCTCCTAGAGGCAAGATTTGTTAGCAGAATCTGTCTCTAAATATTTATGTTCAGCTAAATAATTGCTAAATAATTCCAGTTCTCAGCTGGAAATTCAGGATCAGGCCTAGCTGGAATGGGTGGCTGAGAAGGATGGTATATTGGTGTTTTATACAGCAGTCCTCTTACTCTGTGACACTTGTAACTTTCAGGATATAATTAATCTTTTATAAAGGGCTCTTCATGGCCTGTCATTGGAACACTTCTTTTAGAGGTATTTCTTTAAAATAAATGAAGCACTTGAAAGCAATATATTTGGTATTATTTATCTGGGAATTAGTGAAGAAAGTTGTGCTTTTCTGCTTTGCTTGTGTACTCTGCTTTGCATGAACTCTATTTTTGTCAGTTAGCAACTTTGTGTGTGAGAGTGAGATTATGCTATTACTGTCATTATTTAGGCTTCCACAGCTTAGGGACAAGATTTTTTTAATGTTCTTTTTACCATGTTGGCTAATACTTACTGTGCTCAAGATTAATGGTGGGCTCCCTGTAAGGAGTTTTTTATGGAGAGACTCTAGAAGAAATTACCTCTTATGAACATACAGGGAAGAGAGAGCCTCATCACTCAATGCAGCTGGGAGACAGACATCTACAGTACAATATTCTTCTATTTTTCTCATCTCAGAGCAGTATTATAGTGATGTGGCAAAGGGGACTATTTTGAGTTTATGATCATGAAACAAAGAAACATTTTAAAGGGACCTTGTTAAGATTGGGAATTTTGATGTTGGTACAGACCCTCTAGTGGACTGGCTTTTGGTTACCTCTGTCCTCTCTCCTAGACCATCCCTTCATGCCCACAAGACCCATTTGGCAAATCTGTTGAAGTAATTCTATGTCAGGATTTATAAAAAACCCTGATCTTAGCAAAAGGAGGAAGAATTGCTTCTGGGCCATTAACACAGGACTGCCAGGACCTGGGCAGGAGCAGCAGTCATTGCAGACTCTACTAAACTTGTGTTGTGTGATCTGAGAGCTGGGGATACCAAATGGGGTGCTCTTGATAGCCATGGGTCAATGGTTTAGTGTTTGCAAAAACAGAGCCCTCATTCTCAGGGGTGAAATGGTGTTGATGTCTCTTGGAAATCAAATGCTAGGAAGCAGATACAGTTTTCCAAATAGCAACTGAGGGATTTGTCCAGGCTTTCACAGTAGAACCAAAATCTTTCCTTGTCTTTCTATCTCTAAAATCCCTTTTCTAAAGTTCTGTAACTCTCTCCCCACAAGGAGGGAGAATGAATTCTGTGATATGAACGAATGACTGGGGGGAAAAGGCACCCTAAAAATGTAAGGCTCTTAATCTCCTGGACCCTAAGACATTATTTGATTTATGGATGATAGATATCTTGTATCACTTGCATGTACAAAGCATCACCTATCTTCTGAACCAGATATATTTTGAATATTTATGCAGAAATAGCTCCTTTATGCAATTTCAAATGCTCCTGATCTAGTTTAATCAATTAAAACAACATTAAATGCATTTGAATATCTCAGCTCTTTCTCTTATCAATATAATTCTCAAATGTTTTCTTTTCAGAGCCCAAGGTGATGAAAAATAGATTCATTTACTCTATTACTTCTTATAATTGTGGCTCCAAGAATTTTTTTCCCCTAATTTTGAAGCCACAAGAAGACTTTATGTGGCTCTAAAACCGCTGTTGGTTTTCATACCACAATACTCAAGGGCATATCTCTCCTTCAGGCTGCTATTGTTTGCAATCTGGAGATAAAGGCACACTTGATAAAACTCTTTTAATGATGTTAATATTAATACTTTGGTGGAATACTTTATCCTCTAGTAATAGCTTTAAAGAGTTTGTTGAGATTTTGTCATCTCATACATTTTAATAGAAAATTAGGTTTGTGATTAACAAGAAAAATATATCTACCTGTTACTTTATTTTACTTACAGTGCCATATAACTGCTGCCAGTGGAATAATGTATACCTTGCACCATATGTAGCTCGGCACTTGTGGTGAATACTTGATGCTTCAGACAGAAAGCAAGGTGCAAACTAGCTACAGGCATTACCATAGGCCATGCAGCTCAGTGTGTGTCCCTGGGGAATCTCTGCATGGATGTAAGGGCAGGCTGTGAAGCTCCTTTTTCTGAAGGAGGGAGAGCTCCCTGTCTCATGGGGAACACAGCTGCCACCATTCCCCCCTTGCAGAGGGAAGGTCATTCTGTGATCTGTAAGCCAGCAGCTCTAGTAGGCTCTGGAGCTAAGCCAGGGACTTGTAGTTTGTCCCTCTCTGCCCCTTAGGGAGGATTCTTTGCTTGAGGAGGTAGGAACTGTGGCTTGAGAGCACTGAATTGCAGGGCTGTGGTGAGGAGGAAAGAGAAGGCCCCATCTGTAAAGGGCTTTTTGGAGCTGGAAACACTACCAGGAACTATGTGTGATTGCTGATGCTGAAGTAGCGCAGTGCCACCCTTGGAAGAAAATTCAGGTTAGCTCCAGGGTAGGGAGATCTTGCACTGGCTTCATCTTCTGAAGACCTTGGAATGCAGAGCACAGAGTGGCATCTGGATCATTGCAGTGGGGTTCTTTCTCACAAAAGCCAGGATAAAGAAACAGTTGGGGCTACTCAGTGCTTAGGGACAGGCCTTTACTGCTGCATACTCTTCACTAAGAGCCGCGAGGTGCACTTTGCTGGCTCCTTTGGCTTCCATTTCTAAACCACTTTTGCTGTATTTGTCATGCAACTCCTGAGCCTCAGCCAAATGAACCATCCTCTGGGGTTTATGTTCAGGTAGTCACAGTTGTATTTCACCACACTGCTGGCTTTAAAGGCAGGAATACTGATCCCATTAGCTATTGAATCTGCATCCAGTTCTCCAGCAAGTATACAAGCAGACGAAAGGGAAGGCTTCATTAAAGACACCTAAGTCCCTACATGAGAAGTCCTCCTATGGGTTATAGCATTACTCACTAACAGCGTGAGATGGAAGCAGTCCTGCTAAAGGGAAATCTTTTCTGGTCAATGTTATCCAGTGCTACTGATACCTAACAGGAGGGAGGCAACTTTTGTTGAATAGGCCAGATTTACTTGCACAAAGGAGAGATGGGGACCCACCCCTGGTCCCCTTTTTCCCAGCATGGGGCTGCAGCAAAGCCACATGAGAGAGATCACTATCCTTGCACAGGTCAATTGCTTTGCTTGCTATTGCATTCCCAGCTGCATAATTTATTGTGGCTGCCACGTGAGAGATAGTGAAGACAGCCAGAATGAAGTGCTGTGCCAGTAACAACCTTGGTAAATTAAGTAGTGGTGGGCCTGAGCAGTAAGATTTTGATATGGATCTGAATTTTTAACAGCTCGAGTTCAAGGGAGCTGGGATCCTGGTTTTGGGCTCTGTCCCATTTAGAATTACAGCAAATGAACCCATCACCATTTTGAACCCAATGTTTCACACAGTGATAGTGGCTGTGGGAACGCTTGATCAGCTGCTGTCAGTCAGAGCAATAAATTGGCCAGCTTTGTGTCAGCTGATGAAAATGCTACAGAAAAAAGTGCAAGCTTTAAATGTCCTTTGGTCTTTTTTTTTTCCTCAGGCCAAAAAACAAAAGATATTTGCAATAATATAAATAAGAATGAATTCCCTAGCTTCCCTTCTCTTTCAAGCTGGTAAAACAATCATCTCTTCTTGCAATGCTCATCAGAGCTCAATTCTTTGTGTCACAGCCAAGTATAGCAAAGCCACTGCAAATCAGGAAAAATAAACATTCTCTTCTTGCTTGTCATTTGAGGTTATCTTAACCTGATTTCAGCTGAATGACACTTTGCAGGGCCTCTTTACATGGCTCAACTATTTCTTCACCTGAAGGAACTTGCTTACTCCAGAAAAAACTTCTCAGAAAGCAGGAATTTTTCATCCCTCACATATGGAAAGATTTAATCTTGATACTAGACAGCATGCAGGATTCATGCTTCATAATGAGCTTCCTCAGTGAATCAGGATGAGACTTTAAACCTGTTAGGGGTGGTGTAATGTGCTGATGGAAGATAATCTTGCTTGGAATTCCCTAGAAAGACTTAATGACTGTTGGGCAAACCAACAGGGTTGACTGTGCTGGAAGTTCAGCCAGCTCAGTCTGTGCCAGCCTGTGTTTGGGCTGTTTTGAAAGTATCTGTTCATCTTCCAGGTACATTGTCCGGGGCGTAACTTTTGGGTAATGCTGAAGTGATGTGTTTAGCCTGGGAATAAAGCCTCAATGCAAAATTCATGTATGCTAGTTACCTTGCAGGAGCTGCAGAGAAACTCTCTCAGGGAATGTAGCATGACAGGAACTCTTCAACACGCATTAAGAAAATTCAATATAGGCTACATGGTAGCCTCCTTCTATTTACTGAGAAGCTGGACTATTATTTGCACTATGCTTGACAATCTCAAATATTAACAATGTCCTTGACCTGTGTTAGAAGTCCTACAGTTATGTACATTAGTACTAATATAGAGCTAGAAAAAAAGAGTGATTTATTGCTGAATGCCCACCATTCATGACAGTAACTGTTTCCTTTCTCCTCCTGCTGCCATATGACTAATTAACAGTATTTTCTAGACATCTAGGGAAACTATGTATCAATTCATTTATTGTTTGATTTTGCTATTTTAGATGTAATTGTTATTCCCAGGGTTTCACCCTTCTTTTCAACTTTTTTCTTTCTTTTCAATTTTCTCCCATCATCATTTCTTTTCCAGATAGTTCACATTGCCCAGTGTAACCTTGCTATCAAAGATAATGGACTTTCTGAAAGACTCCTTGAGTCCCTTCTTCTATGAGTAATCCTAATTGCCTAAACAGCCCATATGGCTTCAATGAGATTACTTGTTTAACTAATAGTTTCTCTCTCTTGCCTTACTGTCTCTTTCAATCCATCTAGTAATCCAAGGTTATAACTGGTCACAAATACTAGGTTAATTTGCTTTTGCAATTCAAAAAGAAAAAAACAAACATTGCATAAACGGTTCTTCCTTGCTTGCTGTCACTCTGACTTCATTTGACTTCAAAAAGTCAAATGAAAATTCCAATTCTAATGAAAAGCTCTAACAAAATTTTGAAATATTTTCATCTTCTTGGCTCTTCTGACTAGTATCTTTAAACTCCAGTTTTCCTATTACAAATCTACTGGATTTACCTCATGTATATGCATGACAGTAAGTCTGACAGTATCAGGCTACAAATATGATTTAGTAAACATTGTTATTCTGAAGAGAGCATTTCTGTTTTGACAATACCATCATGCATTGTGGTCCTTCACTGTCCTACAGTGCCTTTTAAGCTGTCCCCTTTTTCTAGTCTCAGGAGAACTTTTCAAGTGTGACGAGGTGATAATCTGTAATAGGATTTCTGCCTACAGAGTACTCACAGGGTTTTGAAGCTAAGAACTTTAACTAAAGGTATTAAGCATTCTTGAAGGAAGCATGCCCAAAGAAAGAGTAATCTCAATTCTGATGTACAACAATAGATCACCAACTTAAAGGCTAACTGATGAGTGCAGATGTTCAGAGATCATGGCTAATTACATCACAAGCTGGCAACCACTGGATTCTAAGTACCATATGTTGTTTCTCAAAAATAAGTGATGCTTCTCCTATCCAAGAGGCTGCCACCACTATCAAGAAATTATTAAAAGTCTTTGGAATCTCAGTGGATCTGCATTGGAACCAATGATGTAACTTTGAAGATGCCACTTTGCAGATGCACTCCAATGTTTGTGTGTCCGAGACTTAGACAGTGCTCCAGGCACAAGAGTGAGAGTCACTGCCTGCTCCTCTGGAGAACAATCTTGCTTGCTAGTATTGGATGGGAAATTTGGTACCTACAGTGATGGTAAAATGCTGAAACTTTATTACAGGCATTCTGCAAATACCTTACCAGTCTGCTACTTGTTTTGTGAATCATGTCAAACCTTGGAATTATCTGTTTTTTCCCTTACACACAAATGTTCATGTAAAGGTCTTCCTCCTGCAGCATCATGGAGTGGATCAGCTCTGCTGAGCTCTGGACTGTTAGCTGTGCCTATCTGCAGGCAGGAGTTGCTTCTCTGTGTGGTCTGAAAGAGCTGTACCTGTCCCACTGCATGACTATGGCTCATATGGCAGCTAAGGCCAATATTCTGTCCTCTCCAGGGATGGGATTTCCTCAGGTACAAGGATGGATTCTCTCGGCCATGGATTTAGGCAGGCTGGGATGGTGGAGAGTCTGAGCTGGAGCACTGAGTTGGCAGGACAGTGTAGGTATGTCCATATTTACTGAGTTCTCTTTTCCTTCAGGGAATCTTGGAATGAACTCCTGGAGACCTATGCAAACAGAGACTTTTGCGTATTAGCTGTGAGCGGAAGAAAACATTCCACAGCAGTTTTACATGAAATTTTTCAAGTAGTCTGGTTGTAATGATCTGTATTCTGAGAGAATATTCGTGCAAGAAAATCTGCATGTTTAGTATAAGACAGTGATCATTTTTACAGTTGGTTGGATGTTCTGCTAATCCATACTCATCTATTTTACCTCTTATATCAAAAGCTGATCACAGAAATTTAACACCTAGGAACTGTAGTAAAAAATACATAGGGAAAAAGGAGGAGTGAATGCTGAGGGCTCTGGAGTTTCAGTTCCTAAATACAAGACCTCATCTTCTGTTTCATTACGGTAAATGGCAACTTGACCAGCAACTTGGGGAATACAGCTATTATGAAAGGCAATGTTGAGCATCCATTTCTAAAAAGTCCATTCTGTGTAGGCTTTATGACACATTATTTTCTCTGGATTTCAAATGTGTCATCTGTCCTATAAAGGAAACACTTCCTTTGAAATAGATCTACATGGAGAATAAAAAAATGGGGGATTGGTCGAGACCAGATATTGTAGAAGTAATTATAATTAAGGTAGGAGAAGCTGTAAAAGGGCAACACAGAAAATTGGCAGAATAAATGCAGTAATGAAACAACATAGAATTTAGTATTTTAAAAGGCAACCCTTTATCTGTTATGACTTAGGACAGTGGTTTCTAGCACATAGCACCTGACATAGTGATTGATATCAAAGAAATCTTCATTTGGAGTGAGAGATGCCTCATCAGGTGTGCTGGAGCACTTGCTACACTTACCCCTTTCTGAAATTGCCTATAACCATGACACTTACTATCCTGCTGTTTACTCACATTTAAGATTAAGAAATTATTCATTGTTTAATACAGCATGTAATGCCTCCCCTAGAAAACACCTCCTCTGTGCAAACATACCATATATTTATTATGAATGAAACTCATTAATAAGTAGTGCAATCAATATTTGAGCTCCCACAAATATCAAATGCTGGGGTTGCCTTTTGGCTGCTATTCGTCTTAATGTCAGGATTTGGAGAACAGGTTGTACTTCAGCAGAGGTATCAATTTCCATAAGTCAGAATCAGAAGTCATGTCACCTGTTTTGCCATTTATCTACTAAATCATTCATCTGTCTCTAACACATGTGAACACTCGCTGCAGTCACTACTTATGGCTGCAATACTTACTCACTTTCGCAGTTTTTCCCACCATGCTGAAGAGATGTTTATGCCAGAGTTGGGAAGATCTTTTTCATCTTAGTTCCTATTTGACCACTCAAATCTTTTACCTTTTAACCTCATTCTTGACCAGATTCTCCTTGCCTTCCGTACTTTATCACATGGGAGGCACTTCAGTCTAGTCCAACTCTGAAAACCTTAGAAAAAGTTGAAAATGTAAGTAGAATTGGTCAAAATTTTCAGCATAAACCTCTGTGTATTCTTCTATTGGCTGTTTCTCTCGCTTTACTTTTCTATTATGAACTCAGTGCATGGGGAAAATTCAGACCTGGTGAAAAGCAAGGCTGTAATGTGAGAGGTGGGTGAAATGAATATGACTAAATGACTAAATCTGTAGGAACTGAGAAATGATCCCACCGGCTCAGCAATATGCAAGGTGTAATATTTAGCAGAACTTGAGAAGGACTGCCTTTAGACCAGCTCTAGCCCTCTCTGAGTGCGGCTGGGGGTCTCAGAGGAGCAGCTCTGGGGGTCCCTGGTCTTTGAAGGTCACTGCAGAGATTTTGGTGTTGGACAGACACCCTGGACTGTAGGACAAGCAGCTCTTCTGTGAGCAGCCCCCTACCCACCCCATCACCCTCACCCCAGCAGAGAGGCTCATTGTCCTACTCTGCCACTGCCTCCTGCAAGACCCAACTCCAATGGAATCACCAAAAAGACCTCAAGTGCAAAGTCTTTTGCTGCACTTTTTTTTCCCAGTGTAGCTTTTCATGAAGAAATACTTGTCTAAATAAATAAGCTGTACACTTTGCAGAATGTTTCCCAAGTATAGCTCTCTTCATTATGGTCAGGACAAAAATGACTGAATTCATTGAAAAATTAATTCAGCTGTTCTTCTTGCATTTCTCCTGACAGGCCTTTGGATTTTGAATGATGTCCTTTTGGGACATTAGAAGATTCCTTTTTGTAACATCTTCTTAATTTTTTTAAGCTCAGTTTCTTTTCTTGGGCATGAAATTACACATAGTCATTCCTTTTTTGTTCTTTACACTTACACAAATTCTTTTAAAATGCCTGTTCTACATGTCTTTGTCTTTTTTTCCTGAGACAAGAAAACCCACTGCAGCAACCTTATTCTGCATAGATCTGGGCTGAAGTCATGCTAGTATTTGTTAGAGCTGATCTGTTCAGTATATTTATTTTATTCCGTTTATGACAAAATAAGGCCTGACCTATTCCCATACAGGCATCCAGGCTCAGGCTTCATAGCCTCACTATAAGCAAATATATAACAGAGTAAAAACTGGGAATGTAGCAAAACCAAGAGTGTAAGCTGAGTTCATAATGTCCAACTGAACACACTGGTTCCATAAAAACAGATATGCCAAACCATCACAGCGATATGCATGCATGCAATTTAATTATGTTACACAAATATTTTAAATTGTCACTGTAATACCTTCTAAATTGAAACTTTTCTTTTATTATGGGGTTGTTAAACAGTAAAATACCTGTGTTCATATAGCAAACATAGGTACAGATTTCCTGGCTCATTCTTTACTGTAGATTTAAAAACCTTCCCCCCCTTCTTATCTTTCCAAATTCCTTTCTTTCTTTAGGTATGTAAGAAGCACATTTGCACAGCAGTCCCATACAGGCAGCGTAAATCAGTGTCATTCCCTCCAAACAAGCAGAGCTACACTGATTTACACCAGCTGAGGCACCAGATGAAGATGGTCGTAAATTTTACAGTGGATTTTGACTTCGGACTTCCTCCTTTTTCAAGGATATGTGTGATGAGTGCTACTCCTTTTCAGAAGCTGTGTGGGTTTGTGTTATGTGTTACTCCTAAAGGTGTTTTTAACTGTCCTTGATTGTTCTTCTACTAAGTCAGCAGTTAAGCATAGCTCTGAAGAGACAGTTTTCTTAATCTGACTCTAGTTTCCTAGGCTTCCCTTTTTCTGGCTATTGACATCCTTAATGCATGGCATGTTAATCGAATAAATACTACTTCAAGTGGTACATAGCTGAACTTAATTTTTAAGGAACAATACTCTCCTCTCTTACACATCACTGAAAGCTTATACACAGGTAAAAAAGAGAACAGCTATCTGCTGAACTGTATCAGTGTCCTCTGATATAGCCATCTTTAAAGCACTCCTTTGGGTAATAGTACTAATTAAATCCTGCAATGCTTATTCAGTCTTCTGTCCATAAAAACTCCCACTGATGGGATCTGAGAGTCCTCTGAAAAGCAGGGCTAACTTTATTTACGTGTATAGATATGGATTCAAATGCCTAACATTGCACAGTCTGTTGGAAAATGTTGGCCTCCATGCTCAAGGAACACAGGATAAGAGACTTTAGAGACAGAATGGCAATTAAATAGAGTTTTTCTCAGCCTCCCACCAATATAAAGATGCACAGTAAGCTACAGTGTATTTCTTTCTTTCAAGGAAAATAAAGGAATCATTGAAAAGACTGAAAAGAAAATCAATGCACTGGTTGCACTGAGTTTGTAGGACATGAGTTCAAGGTAATGCTCAAGGTAGTTACAAGAATGAACTATTTGAACTATTCATACATACTCATTTGTTACAAAACATTTGTAACTCTTCTAGGCGGAAAGATTTACAAAAAGCCGTCAATACCAAAGAGTGCTTTGTTGAAAAAAGGTTTTGATGAAGGAAAAAACACATAAAAAACTACACAGTAATGTGAGCTGGTTCTATAATTCCTTAAAATTTTGTCATGGTTAAATGACTCTTCCATTAGCTGCAGTTTGATTTCTGGTGTTCTGTCTAGATTTCTGTGGTGTAAGCAGTACAGATCTTTTCCTTACTGAACTAGATCTTGTTAGGAAGGGTTTTGTGATCTTCCTGGGTCTAACCCAGGTTTTGGGGGTGAGTCCTATATTCTACATTGCTGTCCACATGCCAGGCCATTGCAAATGTAAACATCTTCAAAATGTTTTGGCAATTACATTTGCCCTTGCCAGACCCAAGCACATCTGTTTTTGAAAGTCTAATGGAAAATCAGTGATACTGTCTCCTAAGACAGATTTTCAAAGCTGCCTGTTTACATTTTGATGATTTGGGTTTCTAAGTCCTGAATGTTAAACATCTAAATCCCTTTGGTTTTGCAAAGCCAAGAGGACTGAAGAGAATTGGGGATGGTGGCTGTATAGCACTTGGAAGAATATCAGGTAGTTTATTTTTGCCTGTTCATCCAGCTGCTCAGCCATTTCCCATCCTAATAAGTCTAAGTAGGCAACCTTCTGTTTCCCAAAGGAGTCTAGATTGCCTGTAGCTACGTGGATTGATCTCTAATAGACAAAATATCTTATATGCACAGGAGGTCATGCTGGTTCATTGACATTTGCTCGGGAAGGGGAATTTGCCACCGCTGTCCATCTCCTCTGCAAATCATTCCTTTCCTTTCTGCAAAGGCTGTGGATCCCATGCCACCCCCACCACTCACAGTGGTAAATCTCTCCTCTCTGTGGATGTGTGGAGACTGTCCTGCTCTGTGATGCAGGAACTCTGCACCCATGCATGGGACTGGGGTCATGTGGCTCAGGCATTGCCCTGGGAAGCTGCTTGGCATGCAGTGTGCCTGCTCTGCTTGGCAGCCTGGTGTTTCACAGCTAATCAGCATGCGCTGGAGACAGGCAGCATAGTTTAGAGTGGAATTGACCCCCAAATGTCCCTTTCTAGAAGAAAAGCAAGGGTCAGATTTAAGTAAATCTCACTATTGAGGTAGCTCTCTTTAGTCTTCCTCCTGTCTCTGGGTGGCCCCTAGCATGGCAAAGGCCAGCTGCCCAAAAGAAAGGGCAAGATCAGGTGTGGATGCCCCTGTCTTCCAGCCCCCATGGCCATGTCACCTCTGTGCACAGCTCCTCTGGGACTGCCAGTGGGCTGGCAAGCCCAGAGGCTCAACCACACTCACCTCTTGTCTTGCCACAGCTTCGTCTGTGGGGACAGACAATGACTATCTGATGTCAGCTATATCAGTTTGATGTTAATATTTCCAGCAATTGATGCTTTTACAAATCAGTCATGAAGTACAATTTTAAACTGATTTTAACAACCAGAGCACAGTGCCACGAGGAGATGACAGCAAGTTTTTTGACAGCAATATTTAAATGAACAGGAAAGAGAAAGAGACTGTGCCTGCTGCTGAGTATTGTGTTTTAAAGAAAATGAGAGGGGGTTTGCATTTTCCCTTTTCTATTTTTTGTCCTTAGAGGTAGAAGATTAATTTTTCTGGCCGGACACAACACAGGCAAGAAACTCTCAGGCCTGTAATTCCCTTGAACAGGCAGTGAGCTTGCAAAGCAATTATGGGCTTCTGTGGATTAGGATAAATAACATCTCTGAACTACAGTGTTGTTACATACAGACCCAAAGTATATCCTACAGCAATATCTGCTGTGCTTTGGTCTAGCTTGAACCTACAAAAGCCTAACTCAATATTTTACTGTGTCATCAGCTTAGCAACAAGTTTTTACAAATATTTACAAAATTTCCAGACAACTAAAGCACTTCTTGCTGTTCCTCACTCCTAAGGCACGAGGAAGCTCAATGGTGATGTTTTTTCCTGAAAGGGCGTGGTCCAAGGAGATGCTGTTTTAATGTGATGTTATGTTCTGCAGAGTACACAGAAGGAGCTGGACCTCTCAGGACATGGTGGGAGACCAGCCATAGCAAAGAAAGGGTATATGAAAGAATTGCTTTGCCCAGTGAGATTTTGAAGGAATTTTAGGATAATGAAAACCTGTCTCAGTACTCCTGGGAAGATGCCATGATTCTATGTGATTGACTAAAGGCTTGCTTGGGTCTTGATAATGGGTGGGTCTCCAGATACCATATTCTTTACCTGTGCATCTATAATGACATTGCTTTTATTCCCTCATACAAAAAAATTAATGTGTTGTTATCCCCTTTCAGGGTTTTGGAGGATCTCAGTGGTAGAAGTAAGAGAAAGGATGAGTTCCCGTGTTTCAGCAGTCTTCATGGGCTCCTGGCCTCCAGAGAGTAAGAAAAAGGAAACAGAAGTGTTAAAGAAAATAGAAATAGGGAACAACAGAGTTTTCCTTTATGAGCAGCTTTTTTCCCAGGATAAGTCTTCAGCTGGGGCTGGTGGGGTGTGTGGGAATCCCACTGCCACACCAGGGTGCTTCATCTGAGCCCTTATTCACATACCATCATTAAAGAAACCACAATATTTTAAATGAGACATGACTTTGCCATTACTTTCTGGTTATGTTCCAAATGAGCAATCATATTTCACACAGGTTGCACACTCTTCAGGGAGGGTTTCTGATCTATACTTAGGATACTCACTATTAATAATGGGGACCTTTGCTGAGGTAGGTGACAGCTCATTAACATTCTTCCCAGGACCTTCTATGCTTAGATGTTATGTTGATAATGCTGTCTTCTGGTACGAGTGCTCAGAAATGAAACTCTAACATAATCGGCAAATTAGCTGCAGAATAATAAGCTTCATTACAGCTAGCCAGCTACTCCAGCCTTCTGCTTTTATCAATGAATTAAAAGCTCTTCATCTGCAGTTATTACTGTAACATGACACGGCAGCAATGCTGAACACTGAGAAGGCGATTTTACTGTGATAAGCATGGTCCCCCACAGACTGTGTGGTTCTGTAGCTTGCTTCCCTAGCCATGGGTTTGTTCTCCATATGCAAAGATTTCATTTAAAAATAGGAGTGCACTACATCCAGCATGCCTGTAAAGGCAGCTTTTAAAATAGTCCTCCAGTGTAGGACAGCGTCAGGATGTCAGTCTGAGACTGCAGGCAGACAGGAAATTATTAAGCCTAATTCAGTCACTGCAATTCTCCATGTATTTTGTGCAGGGAATGATGAGAAAGTGCTCAGGTCCCTGAAAAAAAAAGTAACCATAGTGGTTAATGTTTAGAAAATCCCTAATTTATCTCGGAAGTTCTGGATTTCCCTGTTGCTCTTCATGGCATGTGGGGTCATCACAGTTGCTGAGTTATTTGTGTTTGTTGTAGGTAAGGATTGTAAATTCCAATCCTTCTCATTTCTGAGATTTGGAGATTTTTGTGTCCAAACTTTCTGGGATATTTTTGTCATGGTGCTTCCTAGAATCATGCACCTTGAATTTTTATTTTTTTTTAAATAATATAAAAATATTAAATTTAGCAGTAGTCAGCTCAAATTTTGATTAGAGTTCCCTTCTGATTTCAATGTAAGCTACCTTAAACTTAAGCCAGGTACCTAACTACAGCCTTGCTATTTTGAAAGGAATCTTCTTATTCCCCAGATTTTGTAATAGCCAAAACCTGTGTTTTCTGGGTAGGAAGTCCTTTGAATGGTGGTCACGAGACACAGAGACATGAGGGAGTACTGGCAGAGTAGAAGTCTCGAGCGCTTGGTGTCAAGCCTGAGAAAACCTATTTGAAACAAGAAGTCTACAGAAACTTCTACTACATTTCTCCTATAGGATATCTTCCTGCATTTCTCCTGCTGATGTGATGGAAAGAATGATAAGACATTGCACTGGCTCTTAAGGCTGGAAACTGCTCTGAGAAATGGGAAGGGAAGGTAAGCCCAGAAGACAAGAGAGATGTTATGTAAAGCTGGACTCCAGTCACCCTCTTCCCGCAGAAATATTTCTCAGGTGTAAAAAAAAAAATTTGCTAAGCAGTGCAACAGCGCATTAGGAAGCGGGCATACAACATCTTTTTCTGAGGAGGAATTTCACTTGAAAACCTCATTCTCCCATACTATCTCAAATAAATCTAATAACAATTTTTCTGTAGTTTTCTCCCCCTTCTCCCTTAAACTCTTATTTATGAAAGTGTTCTTACATGGTACAGTAGCTGGGACACTGGAAGCAGCCTGTATTAGCTGGGTACAGCTTAATGCTCCCTGCTGGCCCTAATGAAGGGTTAACACCAAGGTGTAAATGAATGCAGATGCTCTTTAGGCTGTGTTGCAGTTCCAGTTCCAGAAAAGTTATATGTAGTCATACATCATGAATTTAAAACTGTGAAAAGCCATCCTTCCAATATCTAGAAAGTCTTCCTTCCTTCTGGGAAGTTTCTAGCCCTTAAGCTTCTTTCTTCCAGGATAATCGTATGCATTGAGTACACCCTATGGAGTCAAGAACTTGGAATATTTTTACAAAGACCCTAAATCTTTTTTAAAATGAAAAACCTAGAAAAAAATCTCAGCCTGAGTATCAGTGGCTTTTGAATGCCTTAGACATGACTACACTGTTCACTATCTGGAAAATAATAGCTGTTTTTTAATTTTTTTTAACTGAAAATTGTATTTCTAAAAGAAATGTTTTTACTGAATTTTATTTTGTGTGTGTTAGAAAAGCATCATCTTCCAGTGAAAATGTACAGGTGCTGTGTAAGAATGCTCAAAGAAAAAAAATTTGAGTTAGCATGACTTTTTTGGGCATGTACTTTGAAATACTAGTACAAAATCGAATGCAATTTTTAATTTCTCCCATACTTGCCATGAGAAAGCAGATTTTTCTAATAAAGCAATCATTTTTTTCACTGGCTTTGTGTTTGTTTGGATTTTCCTCCCAGAACAAAACATATGGGGGGTTTTGTTGTGGTTTGTTTTGTTTAAATCAGATTTAATAATGATTAATACTTGACATTACTTTTACTGGGTCTTTGTTGGCACGTGCCACTGTTAGCACATATATTACACATTGGCTCCAGAAATTACCAATCCAATCCAGGTAACATTAGCCTTTGCAGGTGCTGATGGAAGATCGAACAGGAAGCTCTTTGCTCCTCAGACAGCTCAGCTGCTCATTGCCAAGGAGCTGTTGCAGAGGGGGCCTGGCACTGCCAAGAAGCCAAACTTCTCCTCAGCTGAATCAGTAATGCTGCAGAAATGCCAGCATTTGTGGGCTCCCGGGTTTTTGGTGGCCTTCCTGGTCACTGATACCCATGCTGGGTGAGAGCCAGATATTTTCATCTGGGCCAGGGCAACAGTTTTCCAAAGGTTTGTCCATCCAGGAGGCAGTTGATGTCTACTGTATTAACTCCTTCAAGGAATTTTTGTTCAACTCCATAGGAGCTGAGTGTTGGTTTGATTTCTGCTGCCTGCTTGTCTCTGTGCAAGGACGAGGCAGGACTATTTCTGAGCCAAGGAGAGGCCCATCATTGCAGGAGACAAGAGAACAAACATTCTCACAGTATAATCAATCTTATAGAGCAGATGGATACAGTAATTAGAGCAAAAACAATTTTGCCAAGAATATTAACATTTCAACAGTTTATCAGAAAGGGGGTGTTGACACCGGTCAATAATTTTCTGATTATTGCAAAAACATCTTAAGTTGTTGACTGTTTTGTGCAAAATAGGACAGACTAATTTTGGCCTCCTGACCTTGTTTACAGCGATGGGAGGTAGCATTGCCACCAAAATATTTTTTTAAACAAACAAACAAATAAACATGTGTTTTTCCATGATTTGAAGGTATTGTAGGCCATAAAGATGTATGGGGTTTCCAAAGACCATATTTATTTATATTTTACTCAGTCTCATGATACTTGGGTGCACGCTGCAAAAAATTAAACAACTGTTGTCAACAGCTAGCACAAGTCAAGCCTACCCCTTCCTCCCCCTCTTCCCATACGTGGATGAGATAAACATCATGTGTATGGACCCAAAAGAAAGTATCATGATAAAAAAAAGCTTAGAAGAATCCAAGTCCATCAAAGTTTAAAACACTCCCTACACTGGGGAAGAAACAGCTTCTATTTGTTCCTTTTTTTCCTGTCCTGAGTGTAAAACTGGCAAGTGTGTGTAAGACATGAGAGGAAATACTGGAATAACATTAGTCTAGATGAGGGGTAAGACATTTTACTGATATTATTTCTGTTATCTGTTCATTTTTTATTTCCTTTTTTTCCCTCTTTTCTTTTTATTGTTTCTTCCACTATTTGAGTACCAAGGAAATCCTTCCCGCTCACGCATTTTCTCCCCTGTGCTGTTCCTCACTTGCCTCTGATGCTGCTCTCTTAGGGCAGTCTCAGTGGTGGCCATTAACACACTGTTACACAGACCCAGCAGACTCCTGGCTCTGTGCTGAAGGACCCTCTCCACCTCTGTGGGGCATCAAGGTGCCTTGATGTAACAGCTGATTACACAGCTGGACAGAACATTTGAGCAAAGTCAGCACAAGTCCTCTGAAACAATCTCCTGACCCTACAGCCAGCCCTATAACTCACTTTGTGGTGACCCTCTCAGACTGGGCATGCAGATACGAATTCACCTTTTGTCTTGCTTTCCCTTAATGAATCACATGAAACAGGCTCTGGAAGAACCAGGGAAGGAGAAATCAGCAGGAGGGAATTTCCTTGAAGTCAGGAATGCCCTCCTGCCTACCCTGCCAGACGCCAGTGCTGAAGGAGTGGATAAAAGACCACATGTCCTGGCAGAAAACTGCAGTTATAGCTGCTTGACTTGCATGTGGCACATAACTTCTTACTAGCAGCAGTAACACTTTGCAGCTATAGCTTTATATCCCTCAACTCTGGCAGTACAGATGGTTTGATACTGCTGACCAGCGCTTACAGCAAAACCAAGGGGGTTATATGGGGCGATATGGCCTTAAATTAAATATTTTTATCGCCAGTCTCAGTGTTCTGTGACTGTAAGGCCAGGAAAAGCTTTCCTGTTATGTCTCATGCCTCTCATTTGCTGGCTGGGTACAAAGTAGAAAGAACTACCCCAGATACCCTGATCTGCATCATGACCATGCTGGGTGGGAGCTGGCCATGGCTTTTCACCTCCTTTGTTACAGCAGTGGTGAACTAAGCTGTTATACTATGATGCCTAGAAAACCAAGTAGTTTTCCCTTGCACTAGCAAAGTAGCCAGAGACCATCAGGAGAGCAGCTCAGCAGCTGCAGTAGAAAAGGGGCAGCTGCTACTCAGAGCTCTTGCAGCTGCTCCATGTTAGACCCTGTGGGTTAAAAGTCTGGACTTGAAAGTCCTTGTGAGAATAATTGTCCCATCTACTGGCTGGCTGGCAGAGGTTGTGATCAACAGCTGACATATTGATTAAAGAGGAGAGACAACGGGTAAGCAGATAGACTTTTATTTCCAAAAATAATAGCAAGTGAAATTGAAGCTAAATCAGTGGAAATATGCCCCTTTGAATTTTTTAAGGTCAGGAGTGTGGATCAAAGATCAAGTAATCGAGGAAGTGGGAGGGTAATAAATGCCCTGAAGGGCCTGAAACAGTCTGAGTTTTGGCCTTCAAAGTTTGTGCAAAGCATCTCCCAAAAGGAGGTGGAAAGGAGGAGGGCAATCTGAAGCCAAGCCCTAGGGCAGATGGTGGCAGATGCTGCACACTGGAGCAGGGCTCCATGGATCACGATGCCAGCCCAAGGGTCTGCCTGCACAGAAATGATACATTGGATTAGGCAATTCACTCTGGCTTCAGGAATGAGCTGCATCAAACGTGAAATGCAATCACATTGCTTTGATCTGCTTTCCCACGGCGCTCTTTTTGTCCAGCAGTGTTTACAAGCGGTGTCAGGCTCATAGGCTGCGTGGTGCCCTGGGGAGGTACCCCCAGCAGTGCCCATCCCATCACCCAGAGTGTGTTCCAGAAAGCCCAGTGAGAACTGGAAACAAACCAGTACACTCCAGTGATTCTTCTCCTGGCCATCTTGTACCACATCCTTAAAAAGTTTGGGAGAGATGGCTTATGAGGTGGTGATGTAAATATATATTAAATATATATGTTTTTCTTTTTTCTTTTTCTTTTCTTTTTTTTTTTTAAATCCTGTGTGAACCTTTCCTCAGGGCTTTTGAAGAAAAGAAAGGAATAGGGCACTTAAACCTGAATGGAAATGGGACCTGCAGAGGGAAAGCTGAAAGAATGGTGGTAACAAGTGATAAAAAATGGCCCAATTTTGTAGGCAAATGGGGTCAAAGCAGCCCTATTTCACTCTTGCTGCAGTTGGGGCACAGTTGTGAACAGCAACTGTACTGGTACCATGGCAATGACCAAAATGATTTGGGTATAAATTTTCATGCTGGCATGTGTGGGAGGGAGTGTTTTGTAAATATGAGGTGACCTACTCCTCAATGAAATTATTCAAATCAGTTTTTTAAAAATATGGTTATGAAGAATATAAGTAAATAAAGTACACAGACGGCATTTAGCATACCTGACCAAGAAGACAGCAAATTTCAGCCCACTCAAATTTGTCACACTCGTGACTATGGAGGACTCAGAGCAACTGGCTGGATGCTGGACACTGCCCATATGGATGCCATCACTGGGTTGCCAGTTTTCCAGTACAAGAGTGGAAAACTGTCCTTGGCCTCTCCTAAAGAAGGTCAGAACAACCCTTTGTTTTCACAATTACTTGGCACTTTTTAAAAGCCATTTGTGCTTTTTGATATGAAGGGGCACATATAGCAGAGAGTTCAGAAGTCTGATGTGCAGAAAAGTGCTTCCTTTTACTGATTTTTAATCCTGCTAGTTGATAATTTCAAATATTGCCTTTAGTTGTGTTAAAAGAAGTTTTGAATTTTCTTTTTATATTTATCTTCCATGCCTCACTTGTGGTTGTGCAGCAAGCTGAGCTGCCTTTTTACAAGCCTTTTTTACTTAATCTTTCCTCTGAAACAACTCTGTTACTGTGTTCACTCTTTCCCCATTTTCACAGGACATCCAGTATGTGAACCACAAAGTGGTCTTCACTTAGTTTTTCTTTGTGGCTAACTTGGATTTCCTTTAATTTAAACTAGTCTTGTAGTTCTCCAGCCATCTCTGGGCATGACTGCCCCCAGTAAGATTTTATCTAGATATTTCTTCTCGCTTCCTTTTCCTCCTTTTCTGTCTCCTTTCCTCTTTTTCCAGCTGATATTAAATCCTTATTAGGTTGGGGTTATAGCATTTTTCCTACTAAGGCAAGCCAACAACAAGGCCTCTACTTGTTTCACAGTGCAAGCTGCCATGCTGTTGATGATGAAGAATCGCTTTTCTTCCCTTGTGAAAAGACAGCCAAGTTTACCTTTCTCTGCCATGGTTTGTTCCGAGCTAAGTCGTTTTCTAAATTGCTTTCCCCAGGTGAAAATGTTGACTGCAGATGAAAGGCCATGACTGATGATGGGAGAGTGAAGAAGAGTTAAGCTGTTTTGGGACATGCCACCACCTTCAGGGGAACCTCCTGGAGATGGGGCACATACAAGGGACAAATAGCTGAGGTAGTGCAGCTCGCTATCAGGACAGGGTCCTGCTGCAGTGTAGACGAGGAAGAAAAACAAGGTTTGTACTGCAAACAATGTTTCTTTTGTAATGCAAATAACTAAACAGAATGCCCTTTGTTTCAAATTTTGTTCTGGTGGGAGGTCCTCTGCTAATATAGTAGGATTGTACAGGCACTTTTCTGGCCCCCAACCATTTCCAATCGTCGCAAACTGATATTTTGAGACAACTACAGCAGTATGAAACTTCTCTCTGAAGCCTCTTGGTGCAGTTTACTTGCTCCCAAACTTCTGAATTGTGTGTGCTTTATACATCTCTGCACCCACAAAAGTCATGTTTTTCTGTTCTCTTGCACTATGATAAATGTCTGAGCTACACAACACATTTGCTGCTGCACATCTGGTCTGAGGAGAAGAAGCACTGTAGGAGGCAGCTCCAAGAAGTAGGTTTGAGGCTGCAAGAACACTGCTTGTATTTGGATGTGATCCTGGAAGAAAATGAGAGGGTTTACAGCCTGGATACTACTTTAGCACTTTGTATGGGTAAGCAAGTAACCTAGAAAGAGAGTCCCAGCTGCACCTGCCATGGTAACATGTCAGCAGCTGGCAAAAAGAATCCCGCATTTCTTACGCACAGGGACAGTACCAGAGGACAAACTGATAGGGGACCTCTTTATCCATGGACAGCTGAGGAGGTTTTTGTGTTAAACTCGATATTGCCTGACAGGGCAAAACCCCCAGTTGGAGACAATTGTGAATTTTCCATGGAGTCTTGGCAGTACTCTGTAGTATTTTGAGTATTGCCACAGCAAGCCTTGCAAAAAAGCTTGATTCCCCCCGCAAGGGTAGCTATTGTGACCTTTCTGATTCTTTCATCTTTCTCTGGCACCTTCCTTCTTTCTTCCCTCTGGAATGCATGTCCCCTTGCCCCCTCTACTCCATCAGAAGTAACCTGTCTCCTGGTGGGTTTGCTTCAGGTGTCACTCTCTTTCCAATGCAAGTGGCTTATTCAAGCAGCTCTGCAGGGCTCACACCATGAATGGTGATGACAAAGGGTAGGTGACATCAGACACACACAGTCCTTGCTGCCTCATATTAAACTGTGGCACAAATACCTGAGTAATGGTGTGTAACCAGGAGAGATGACATTTGGCCAAGATGACCTAGAGCAGGAGGAGTGCCCGGGTCAGGCCAAAATGAAACAATGCAGTGTGAGATAGTGGGAGGGCTGCCAGCAGCAGAGCGGGCGGGAAAGCTCCCGTATGAACCTGAAAGCAAACAAACTCACTGCCAAGTAGCACTACTCCTGCTCCAAGGAGGATCACTTATTGCAGTTTGAATTATTAGCTCATTTGTTGTAGTAAAAGAGTGTGTGGACGCAAGGCACTGTGAGGAGACCAGCCTAAATTACCTCTGTGTGCAAAAAAAAGGCCTGGGAGTATATTTATATCCTTGCTTTGCTATGGGACTCCTACTCAAAGCATAATATAAATCATTATGTAAAAGTCAAAATAGCTTTGGTCTCTGTAATGTACCTGACTTCAAAGCACAAGTTCAATAAGTTAAGAAGAATTGGTAATACGTGATGTTCTAGTAGAGCCTCTATAATATCTAATTTATAGTGCTCTTAACATATGGAGCATTTGCTTTGGCAAATGAACTTAGTAATATTTGGTGCTTTCCCAGCTCACAATCAAAGAACTGACTGTAAATCATTGCAACAAAACCACTGGTTTGGAGGAACTTTCTCCTTTCTCCTTTTGCTGCACCTTTCCAACTAAAGGAAAAAAGTAAGTGCAATAATTTACTTTTATACACTGATAGTTTTTGCTGGGTCATCTAACCAATTTAACTAGTTATATTAAACACAGATCTAAAGCCCTGAATCATAGGGTAGTGAGTCTTTATAATTATAAGCAACTTGTGGATGTGACAGGGGCTTCAGACTGTCCCCAGGCCATGGACCTCTTGGAATCTGGGGCCTATTGGTGTTTCACTCAGGGTGGAAAAACACACACCGGGGATTCTAGCCTACACACACAAATCTTGTCAGTTAAAAATAGAATAATGGGAATCATCAGGGAGTAAAAATACTCCACTTTTTATGGTAAACACCATAAAACATGGTAAATACTTAACTTCAGTTTTATAGTTAAAAACTAAGTCCTGCCATACCCTCCCTGCACTCATTTTGCTCTTTTTTTTTTAGGCATTTGGCTTTCTTTGCAGCTTAAATTCTATTCCTAGTAATATTCCTTCCCCATTCTTCCCTAAGTATATATGAAATACTCATTTCATACACTCAGAGAAGTCCTACTCACTGAGTTTAACTAACAACTTCCCAACTAATAGTGGTTTTACGTCTCAATTCTTGTACTTCATTACAGAATTCCAGTCTGATTTCTTAATTTTTTGCTGAAGTGGAAAGGTGTGTATGTTTGTTTGGTTTTTTTGTTTGTTTGTTTTAATGTTTCCACCAGATGGTGAGAAAAAGGAACTTAAGGAATAGAAAAGGACATAAGGTAATTTTCTAGGTAGTCTAACCTGTCCGTGAGTCAAGGTGACACGTGCTTGTTGTAGCTGAACTCCTGAGAGTACAAATCTCTTGCATTCACAGAAAGCCGGAATCCTTAATACCCATATCACCTTTGAAAACACTGTCAAAGATTTAACAGAAACACTTGTGGCCACACAGGCCAAGTTAAAGGACTGTACTTGCAGCCCACCCACTGGGACACAAAAAGGCAATGATTCGAACTCCTGAGCAGGTAATGTGTGACTCCAGAGGCTGAACCATTTGGAAGATAACCTCAGCTACAGTAGAGGAAAGTACAGCGAAGATAATGGAAAAGAAACAGCTATAATAACCATCTGCAAGCACACATGGCCTCTACTTCAGCACCCATAAAACTTAAAATGATAAAAGAAAAGGAAATTGCTTGCGAAATAGAAAAGACTACTTTATAAACATTTCTTCTTATGCTTTTTTAGGGTTGCCCTCTTTCTGGTATTCGGAGTGCTGTGTGTATTAGCGTTTGTTGTGGAGAGAGGTATCCTTCAGGAAAGTCTTTCCTTCACCCTGCCTTGTGTTTGCACACATTGTTAGTGATAGAGTGTACCCAGGGGTGCCAGCAGTATTGTCCTGCCCACCAAATCAGCTTTCATTGGCTGGCTACTGCCCCTCAGCTGTGTGCAGGCATCAGTCCTGCTCCATCTGCATGGCTGTAGAAAGCAACAATGCCATTTGAAATAAGGGAAGAAATCCAATCATGATCACAGTGACTTCCCTGGACTAGGTTTAATTTTGCCTTTTAGTGACCAGCATAGCTTTGGGCTATCAATAGTTTTATAGCTACTACAAGTCCCTTAAGTGAGAGCATAGTTTTACTGCCTTTTTATTGGAATGCAATGCCAAATTATGTATATGTGTCCCTCCTAAAGCTTATTTCTCTCCCAGAATGGTGCTAAGGCTTTTTCTTTCAACTGGACTGGATCCCAAGCCCAAACCATGGTGCAGCCTCAACACAGTCCAGGGAGAAGCCAAGAGGTGCCGCAGCTGAGAACTGCTCAATGGACCCACAAGGACATTGAGACAAAGGATAACCTGCAGCAGTTTTAAATTTTTAACTTTTAAATTTCCTTATAAACCTAATGGAACTAAATCAAGACATTTGCTAAGAGACATTTGTGCCTTTGAAATTCATGTTGAGTTTTGCAAACTTTTAGTCATTTTCGGGAAGAACTGAGCTGAAACCCCCATCCCGAGTCAGACGGTGTGTGAGCTATTTCTGTCCTAGGAGAACAACGGTGTGTACTCCATAACTTTTACCTGCAGACTGCTCTTCAGCCTAGACATGAGCCTTGTGTAAATTCAGAGGTCACCAATTGTTATGGCTTTATCAAGAACCTTATTAGTGATCGCTAAAAATAATCTTGCTTAGAAGTAGACTGCTATGGGCAAAGCTCATCTTTCCTATTTATTTTATGACTATTAATGTTGTTTTTTTTTAATGTTTATACATTAGTGCAAGGAACAGTGTTAGCATAATTCTAGTGTAAAATAAAACCAGCTGTATCCATTATAAGTGCATTACTGCCAGGAACTGTAAATATGTTTATGCCTGATAGCCTTCTGACTCAATAATATCCTGCTATCTCTGTTGGGCAGGCAAGTTTTTAAACCAAGAAAAGACAGGTTATGATTTTCATAACCAAACTGTGCTTCTTTTTGAAGTATGTTATCTAAATTCAAATTTTAAGAAGGTCATTAAAAAAAATCTGCCTGTGATTTTAAAGGAGAACAAAGTAGTGGCAAGAAGGTATGATGTGCACTAAGAACAAGTTATTCCTCCCAGATATACACATACACAGACAAACCCTGCCATATCATACCATACAAACAATTTTAATTGTGTAGTTACAGTCAATAACCACTCCTAGTCAGAACATTTCTGCATAAAGAAAATTGTGATACACTTATAAAAACAGCCAGCTGTAACAAAATAACTGGTGTTTTCATAGCAATAAACTCATAAAAAAGAAATACACCTTTATACAGAAAATTTATACAGCTGTAGCTTTAAAATTGATTGTAAACCAAAGGAAGACACATTGCAAACATCAATTATTTTCACATTAATTGCATAAGTTTCTAAGGTGATCTATTAGTTTTATTTACCTAAGCTTATTTGCATGATAGTAAAAATTGCATACAACAATAAGAGTGAAGCTTATAGTATGAATTGCTTGGATAACATAGAGCACTTTTTATAGGCAACTGTGTAAAGCACATTTTCTCTATTTAAAACTTTTAAGACACTTTGTTTTACTGCCCATCAAAATACATTTATAAATAGAAAAAAAAAATCAGTATGGTAACAAGAGAAGCAATATTACATTTAACGGAAACTTCCAAAAAAATTAATTACAACATGATGCTGCAGGATCTACAAATAAATAATGAGGACTAAATTGTGTTTCACATTTTCTTTTTCATTTTCTCTAAAACCATGTAACAATGAGAATGGAAAAAAAAAACAAAACAGTGATCTTTATTTCCAAAAGAAAACAAATTAGAATTACGGCAGTGCCATATAATACAAGGCATTTGTTGGCATATGTTATCTTTAAACTGCATTCCACAGTCTATAGTTCTTTTGTAACATACAATAGAACAAGAGTAACAAACTCTTTTTATTTTATTTTTTTAAATAAATGTGATTTTTCAAAGATCAAGTGTGGAGTGCTACAGTAATAATTAAAAACAAGAACAAAACAGAAACGAAAAAACAGTAAATCACAAAAGTTGTAATGCTTGTCTGAAGGCTCCAGAATCAAAATCACTGGTATCATGCTTATTGGGTACACTCACAGTGTATCCAGTGAACACAAATTAATATCAAACAATCCTCAACGCTTCATCTGTTGCTGCGAAGCAGTTTGTAAAACAGAGTAAAACATCTAGTGCAGTCTGCATTATCCTTTTTTTCAAATTTTGTGCAAGTTTTGGAAGATTCATTGGCCAAACAATGAATAATAAGGGTTTTTGACACAACGCAAGATGGAATTTTCATTTCATTAGTAAATACCAGCGGCACTGTTGAAAGAAAATAATACTTTTAGATCAGTCTTTCAATTCAGCATTAATCTCTGTGTTCCCTTCTACTGATAACTCTTCTTCTAGTTTAACTGAAAAAAGCGTGTTTGCGTTTTTGTCTTGGATGCTGTCTTCTAAATCCTTGAGCAGCTCTTCTTCCTTGTACTCTGCAACATCCACCTCCAAACCAGAATTGTCCTTCAGCTTCCCATGGTGCTTGAGATAATATCGCTGGTTCTGAAAGAACTTGATAATGGTGTACTTGGGCAGGTCAAGCTGAGCGGAGAGAGTCTGGATTGCTTCTTCATCTGGGTACAGGCCTACATCTTGTATGAAACTCTGTAGGATCCCTAGGGCCTCAACAGAGATCTTTGTTCGCGGTCGGGGTTTCTGACGATTTTCATCCTCAGATTCAGCTGGTGATGCTACTGTCGGTTGCCTTGGGGGTAGTCTGGGACCTGGTTGTTGTTGCTGTTGCTGCTGCTGTTGTTGCTGTTGCTGCTGCTGCTGCTGCAAGACAAAGAACAGCATTTTTTTGTACATGTATTCTTGCTCATATTTTGTTACTGAGAAAATCCTGGGGAGGGAGCTGAGGGAAGAAATTGCAGAGCTACAAATAAAGGTTTAGTAAGTTTAAAGAACAAAAACGAAGGCAAAAAAAGAAAGAAAAAAAGGACATCGTAGGTTTGCTGGACCAAAAGCACCGATGATACAACGTCGGTGTGGTGTAGCTGACAAATTTTAATGAACGTGCTCCATGAGTCAAGTGCAGACAAGACAAAATGCTAAGTAGGTGACATAGTATAGGATTAACTTGACCAGCTTAGCCAGAACTGTAGCAAGGGCAAAGTGAGAAAAGTGCCAGATGAGGGCAAACATGCCCGAGCTCTGCCAGCAACGGCAGCTGCTGCCCAAAAACAAGGGCTGCAAATCTCTAGCAATAGCTAGACGAAGGGACTGGGGAGTCACAGGGAAGGGGAGCACTTTAGCTCTTTAAGTACAGAAATATCTCACTGCTGATCTGACCTCAGCATGCACTGAAGTCTCGTCAAACTTGCAAACATTACAACAGAATGTGCTGGCTGGAAGTGCCTAATGTGACGCTGTCAAACCCTGGCTCGGCAAGAACAAAGGGATCTGGAGGTAGGAAATCTGTATTTCCCCTTCTGGATCTGACCTTTCTTGCCTGTGGTCTCTGAGCAGGCCTGCACTGCCTGTATCCCAACAAATAAACAGGGAACAGACCTATTTACCTGCCTCTGTGTTTGTGCTAGGGATTATTTAGTTAATATTTATAAAGCACTAAGATGCAAAGCTCTAAATAAGTTGCACTATTATTGTTAGAAGGGAACATGCTGCATTCCAAAAACTCAGGCAATAAAAATGAGCCAATATGCACATCAGAAGAATAAGATAAAGCAAATCATGATGTAAATAATTAACAAGAGCTTAAAATGAAGTTTTGCAAGCATGGATTCAGAAGCATTCTTAAAAGGTGAGGCACTGAGCCCTAGGGATAGAAATGTTTTTCTCATCTACCACCAGAGTACAGTACACTATAAGATCATGTTTAAAATCAAAAGTAAATTTATCAGCTACTGTTTGTGTTGACAATTCTTTTGCTGCACAGCACAGGAAGCACTGGTTAGTAAGATATTTTGGATCAGCAAATTTCTTGTTATATGGTACAAACCACCAGATATTGTTAAAAAACAACCACAGCAAAACAAGCAGTTGCTATCACTGCATTTTATTTCCCTTTGAGAGTCTCCCTTCAACAATTTTTTGTGTTTTGGTAGTGGGTTCCAGCCTTCTAGTAGCAGTTCTTTGAGACCCTAAGAAACACAAAATGGTATAAATCGTATAAATACTGGAGGGATCATAATCCTGTCCACTTCATAGGGACTCCTGCGGTTGTGGGGACTTTGCACAGACCTCCAAAATTGGTTTAGAAGCCACTGATTTAAGTGATCTTCTTTTTTAAGATCTGACACAAATGCCCTGGAATTAGGGCTCCTTCCTCATCCCTGTCCAGGTCTTTTCATGTCTGTGAACAGTCCCACTCAAGGCTCCAGTCCCGAAGAGATTCGAGACTACACCCAGCACATTAAATTCATACAAGACTGGAGGCTTTGTATATACAGTTTGAAAATTTGTGTCTGAGCTACATATTAATGCATCTACAACAATTACCACATAGAAGAGCTGAGACAAAACTCAGGCCCAATCTCCCAATCCTTACTCTTACAAGTCATATTAAGAGATTACAATGCAACTGCATATGTGAATAATATTTATGAGATCAAACACACAACTTTTATCAACAAGGCAAGAAAATCTAAGCAAGTGGCATAGTGGTTGAATGTTTATACTGTGCATAAGCTTCTCCTTTTATCCCCTTAAGAAGTGATTTTATTAAAAACAATGTACATTTTCAAACAAGTGCTGTTTTATTACTTAATATAGATCTTTCTCTCTCTTTTTGCTAAATCAAACAGCAAGTTTCCAGGCTTTCACAATTATTTTGGTACTTGATATCCTAAGGGATTGTCTTATTCAGTTTGCTTTATCTTTAATATACACTCATGTTGTTTCTGGCTGCGAGATAACTCTATCCTTCCTAGCTTTGTAAATACTCTTCTGTATAGGTAATACAAGCGATACACAGGGTCTCAGCTGAGGTTGGGAAAGCATGGGGTAATATCTGCCCTTTAAGAGGGAGCAGTTACAAAGCTGACCTCAGGCTTTTTGTGAGAAGTGATTAAAGAGTCCCCAGCTCAGAGAGACAGCAGTCCCTACTGACAACCTGGGCTACACAGCTTAGCACAACAGCCAGCTCCACTCCCGGCTGGCAGCGCCTGTGCCAGCAAAACGGGTGTGTGCAGCTCCTGGAGGAGACCCCGCTGGGGCTGCCCTGAGGCAAAGGGCAGCTTTTCCAAGCCTCATGGTGCGGGTCTTGCACCCCTCTTCTCTCTCCCTGACGTGGTGCCCTTGTGCCGGCTCACCTGCGGAGCAGCACCCAGCCAAGGTCCAGCGGTCAGCAGGCCTGGTAGGAAAGCGCCTCTATGCTCTCCTTTCCCAAGGGTGGTGGGAGAGGGGCTCTGAAGGAAAAACAAACAAATATTGACTCACCCCAGTCTCAGCTGGGGTTAAAGTGGGATGAGGAATCCCCTTCCCTTCACTCCTACCCAGGACGAGCCGCCACTGCTGAGGTTTCTCGCTTAGTTTTCAAACAGCAGCACAACAAGGTCCTCCTGCTCTGTTGGGAAGACCCTTGCCACTGGTGCCACTGCCCCTGCCTTTCGGTCCCGGTGCCTGTCCAGCCAGGCACAGCCGGCCAGGGGCTCGCCCTGCCCCTCACACAGCTGCCTCTGTGCCACCGCCACACATGGCTGTGTTTGCAAACAACCGGCGAACCAAAGCAAGGCCTGTGGGCGGCCGCACGGCCTCCTTTGAACCGCCGTGGTGGACGGCAGCGCGCGCTTATCCGGCACCGGGAGACCTGCATTTAGCCTGACCGGGAGGGAAGAAACACTAATTTCCTTTGCTCCTTTTAAAGCTTTATTTACTTAGCGCTCTGCCGGATTGGCCAAGGTAAACTAACCTGAATCTGTTCTGCTGGCACATGGATAATGTGGGAAGGCCTGTCACCATGGTGATGAACTGCATTGCTTTCTTGTTCATAAATGGCATCACGTTCAGGCTGAGGAAGACTGAGGAACCGTCGGATCATGGACAGATTCTCCCAGAGGGTCCTGTTCTCTGGTGATGGGTCTTCTTTCCAACGTAACAGCTCACAGAGCCACCCCTTGAAGATAAAACCAGCAAAAATTAGGTTTTTTTCATCACACTGCAAGGGGCAAAATGAGGGTGATATGTACTTTAGAGAACCTGATCGAAAGGGCTTTTACTGCACAGGCTGGGCTTGAAGCAAACACCAACGCACAGGAGAGGCTGACCAGTCATTTCACAGACCCTCACCAACCATAGGCATTTTGGAGAGCACCTTCCCCTTGGTCTCACACCACAGCGCTGCTGTTTGTTTGCTTGACTGTAGGGCTGCCTAATGTAAATCACAGCAATAGAGGAACTCCCTGATATCCTTTCAAAACACAGGAATCCTATGACTAGATGCAGTTGAGCAATAACTTCTTAATTCCTGCTACAAGAAGAGGTTTCTCTGCAGGTGAACCTATTTCAAGTGACACATAACTGTTTCCACATTGTCCTCATAGACCTAGGAAAAAAACCAGTCTCTCATTTTTACATACAGGATTATTAGAGGTTTGGTGGAAGGAAGATGCACTCTAGCTTCTGATACACCCTTTATACATTTCCACGTTGAGGACAGCAAGGTTCCTAAGAGTCTTTGGGATACATAATATGAAGTCGGCTACAGAATCCCCTGCAAGAGCTGAAGCAGTTGCTAATTTGCTTCCGAAAGAGACATATGAGCTCATCACAAAAATTTGTTTCCTTACATCTTCTTAAAATTTAATTGAGAATTTTTTTCTTAACTGTGCACTGGTAGTTCTAAAAGAGGAATGTAAACCCTCTAGCTAGGACAGTGTGCATCAGCAGAAATTTTCTAATATATTAAAATTTAGGAACAAAATATTACATGTATAAAACATGCATATTTCCTTTATTTTAGCTTCAAGGATCTGTTTTCAAAAATAGGTCCATGAAGTTTTATTTCTTAATGCTGTAGGAAAGATAATGTGACATTTTATTGAATCAACAAATAATATAAATGTACAGAAGCTTTTAGGTCCTTTTTATATGTACCAGTAGTGGATTAATGGTTTATCCAGACTGGTTTATTAACAGACACAATAGACACATAGATACGATATAGATACGTATTTTCTTGATGAGACTCATATCTTTAGCTAATAGTTAATAAATGCAGTGTAAAAATATTGCCACAACAGGAAGAGTAAAAGTAAACAAATAATGTTAATGCATGCATATTGTATATGAAAATATTTAGTGAGGTGTGTATAAAAATTTGAAGTATATTTGCTTGGATATAAGTAGAAAACTGAACAAATGACACAGAAGAAAATGCCCCCAAGAAACTATCAAAATGACAAATGTTATAGAGATGGTGGTAGCAGAGCTGAAAAAGCAAAAATGTAAATGGGACCAAAATCTGCCAGGTGCTCATGAGGTGTGCTATGGAGGGAGCAGAGACGGGAGAGCAGGGGCAGCAGAAGGGCTCCCCTACCCCCTCGGGATGGAGCACACCCCACTCCTTGACCATGCACGAAGTGGGGATGCTGGGTATTGCCCCAGGGTTTAGCAAGATGACTTGGAAATGTGGCCAAATGCCTGCACATACAACACTCAGCCTGTCCTGGCTGGAATTGCATGGCATGTTTTCAAAACAGTAGCAAGGGTCTCTGGAATCTCACTGGAATGTATTAGCAGGGCGAGCTCTCCCTGCCCCTAACAAAAACAACATGTTGCTCACAGCTCTCTGCTCACCTTGCATCCATGGGGATACTGAGTGCTGGATTATGGAATGGATTATGGAACAGCAGTATTCATTTATTGCAGTAAGTTAAAAGTGGTGCACTCAGAAAACAAAGGTAGCTCACTGGGGATGATGGAAGAGAGAAGATGATGAAGAGAAACCAATCTAGATCTTTTAACTGAAAAGCAGTTACAAAATTCTTAATTAAAGAACTCGAAAGCCACAGGTGTAAAAATTGTCCTTTGGTCATCTAGAATCTGCACTGTTTCACACTGAAACTGTTTGCTCTCTTTCTAATAGTGGTGAAACAAAGAGCAGAACTGACTATCATGACAGTTTGGTGGAAGTTAAAAAAAAAAAAAAGACACGACAACCTGTCTCCACCCACGACACCTCTCCAAGGCATAAACACAACCTAGGGAAGAAACTACA
>VZTB01011427.1:234591-284024 GCA_013397245.1 Thryothorus ludovicianus | reverse complement strand
CATGTTTTGTCTGCTGACCACAGGAATCACAAGGTTTGTTTTTTTTTAAAAATGCAGAAACCCTTCACAATTAAAAAACATCCAATGGAAAAAATGATTCCTAGGCAATAACATTTTCTATTGACTAAACATATTTCACAACAGTTTTTGTTAACTAAGAAATACCTTTTGCCATTACTGTCTTTTCTGTTTCTGTATTTACTAAGACCTTATTTTTATTAACTACTGATAGCTAACATTGTATTTCCAATATTTCTCTCTCAAATTCTGCACTGAAATAATACTTCTAATTCCTTATCTAAAATTATTTGATTAATTGTAACCTGAAACATGTTTCTGCTAGCCTTTCAGGGATTTTGAGATAATGAAGACAGATACTTCTGACAGAGTACATAGAAAAGATTACTGTTCTACCAAAATGTCTCTATTACACTTGGCACTTTTTTAAAGAAGTAGACACACTCTGATGAAACATTTGATGGAAAACATGGAAACAATCAACTGAATTAATTTACAATTACAAGGATAGAAACAATTTTTTGGTCTTCATGGTTTATTTCTATACATATTCATGAATGTTGGTCTCACGATGTTCTCAGAGGAGATAGTGGATAGAGAGCAAGAGAGCAAGCTGTAGGGGCTTAATTTGTTAAGAGAGTAAGAACTTTATACCAATATGCTTTCTTTTGGTTCAAGACAAATAAAAATAGAAGTATTTAATTTAGTTTCTGGTTTGGAATTCTGTACATGAAATAAAGCTCATTCATAAAAGTCAGCTATGTGAGAAAGTATGAAATGTTTTTACAAAATTTAGGAAAAGTAATTATCTGGACTTTTCTAATGGCTAATTTTAAGTTCTGTAAAATTTTTAAGTTTTGTTTCCATTTGATCTAAAAAAGTATGAGGTGTGTTGCAGTTGAATGTAAAAGGGCTGGTTTTTCTCCTTTGATATTTTTTGAAGTGTAGAGCAATTTCTGCCTAGTTTCCTTTTTTCTTGTCTTTATAGTTTTACAGGAAGTGGAAATGACCACAAAATAATAAAGAAATATTTATAAATCAGATTAGATCACAACCGGTTTATACAGCATATAGAGTACATTGTTAAGAAAACAGCATTAAAATAACGAAGTTGATACATTTATGCAGAAAGGCAAACCCCCCAAAAACTCTGCAATGACATTGGGAACAACCTTGATTTTAAAACAGAGTAAATTTGCCAGGCAACATTACACTGAATATAAAGAGAGTACAAAGCAAAATATAAACATTAGCCACATGTAAATATGTTTGGAGAACTTTCAGGATGTTACTACTTTTCAAACTGACAAAGTTTAATTTGACACCTTCTGTTCTAAAACCTTTGTTTCTATTCAAAATCACGCCTTTAGCTGCTATCAATCACTATGCTCTCCCTATTACTTTAAATACTGGCATGGGCCCTGGATAAGCTGAAAATGCCATGCAGATGAATTCTGAGATAATATGTTCAAACCTGTTATATACAACACAAATCCTGTAAAGTTATGTATTGTAAACCTACATTTATTGGGAACTAAAAGTCTTAAATCCATCTGCTACAAAGAAAATACTGTTATGCACTTTCAAGTAACCAAGTACCATCTGCAAAGGTCTTGCTACAGTAAGCAAGAAAATGGTGAAAAAAAAAAAAGATGCTAAACCTAAGATATTTAAAATAAATAAGAGTCTTCTGTCTGGTTTTCTGATAGGGATTTAGTACAGAAATACAAGACATTAGAGGAAAAAAACCTGTGAAAGCCGAACTGCCAAACCATTGCAGGAAAAGCGCAAAGAGGATAACTGCCAAAACTTGGGCTCTGCAATACCCATGAGAATGCTTATTTTAAAGAAAGCATCTATGCATTTTATCTATATATCCTAATTCTATTCTTTACAGTTAAGACCTCTGCTGTGCCTAAATAAAATCTGCTATTTCACATAGAGTTTCTAATAAAATATTCTTCCATTCTTTATTATTGAACGGAAAAAAAAAAATAATCTACACCTAAGGTGTAAATACCTACCCTAATTACATCAAAGAGAATAACATTACAATAATGAAAAATGTTCTCTGGCCAAAGTTTCCAAATCAGCAACAAACCTATCTAGTCTGAGAAGGGAAGGCTACAAGGTGAAGCAATTGAACTTGTTTGGTCAATTTGTTACAGTGATAATAATTTGCCAAATGATGAATATTTCTTACAGAATAACAACAACTTCAGCATTTTTTACAAAGCCTGTAGCTTAAATCTAAGAAGGGAAAACATTTTAGAGAATCAATGCTAAGACATGCTCAGGTTTTTTGGTTATAGTATATTTAAGATTATTTTGTATCATTCTCTGGGGCATATAGTATAATAAAAATATATGGTGATAAAAGAAATCAATCTAAATAGGGAGGTATTTGATACAAACATTTTAGCAGAAAGTGTGAATTGCATTTCAGTATCTACTGTGAACAAAGACTAAGTACATAATCCATTAAACAGTACATCTAGCTAAAAAAATTGAGTATTGTAGACTAAACTAAAGTAGGCATTTTGAATGAGCACATTTTCAGCAACTAACTAGAAAGCTAGCAATTTATCATTCAACAAATAATTTTCTACTTTTAAAAGAATCTGTAAGTGTTACTTATGCTAATGAAGACTGTTTTTAATCTGCCCACAAACATGCTAATAGAGGGCAATTTTTTTTTATTTACAATGCTGAAGGCACTCCAGTTTATAGAATGCAGATATGAAATTACACTTGGTAAAATGGGCTCTTAATTGTCTGAGCAATCCAAATCCTTCACCTTTAACAGGAAAGCTTATAGACAAAACAAAGGAAAAGAACTCATGGACTAAACTTTAAATATTGACTTTTTCCCCTTCAAAAGCCATCCAACTTGCTTTACAATCTCATTATTGTTCCAAATGGCTGCACTCATCTTAGATACTTCTATTTCTTTACACAACACATTCCACATATACAAGGGAAGAAAAAGGGCCAACACAACCACTACCAGATGTGTATGTAGTATTAGTCTTTAGTATTAAACTTGTAAGCTGCACATTGCACAGAAAGGTTGCTTTTGGAAAAGTCATAATACTTTGAGTGAGATACATAATGGTAGCAAAGGAGTACTGAAAGCATTTTAAATTATTTACTAGGTTAAAAGGGTGAAATGGTACTTTAAATACATCAAATTTCATCATCTGGGCCATTTTTTGGTGGCAAAGTGGTATTGATCTTTCCAAATGCTTAAAATTAACTATTTCCAGAAGGTCATTATTTGATTAAAGGCATTAAAGTTGAGGGCAAGAAATGATGCACTTTGTCTTCTTTCCCATTCAAATAATCATGTAATTTAATCAGAACTATCCCTTCATGTCCTGTAATAAAAATGTTTGTCTTAAGATATTGTTCTTTACCTAACATATTAACCTTTAAATGTTATGAAGTTCTTAAGAATAATCTCTGCTTAGAGAAGATTCTTCCATAATGCAATGAAAGGATCTCCAGCATTTAAATTGATAAGGCCAAATTTCCCCTACACATTGATTGGAAAATGCATTAAACCCTTCAACTGAGATTTCTCGGTGTGGAACAGGATCAAAAATTCAGGGAGTTCTGAATCAGACAACTCATGCATATGGAATTAAGAAGCAAAAATAAGCAAATGTCTCTTCGGCACAAACAAATATGACCAATAAGTAACAATGGACACTGCTTTTATTTCTCTGGGAAACGTTGTTTGTGCTACATTTACATTATCTGAAAAAACAGAACAGGGAAAACAGAACACCCACTGCAGGGTAAGGACAGATCATTTAATTCATAATTCATTTTCATGCTAAGATCCCTTAAATCTGACTTCTTTCTGTGTGAAATACCTGTGGCTTCAGACGTGGGAACAAGCCTAGATGACAAGAGCAGTCCTTTTTACCCTTAGATGTTATTCTGGAATTTCCTGCTGCAGGAAAATTTGTTCTGACTGCAGGTTTATCTTTCCTAAAATACATAAAATGTCCTGGCTAGCTCCTATGCAAAGCTAAATAGTCCTAAGTGCTTCATAGAAAAACTGAAGTCCATTAAAAGAAAGGCCACTGGCTATTTTTATAAAAATATGGGGAAACTAATAATCTACCAGACTTAGCAATTTTTGATACTGACTAAAACATTTGATAGAGTTCATTTTAGTTTATTTTTTCAGGAAATTTTAAGCAACGACTTCCTTCTGTGGGGCATATAGTTTGGACTAATTTTTAAAACTGCAGTGAATATTCAGTACTTTGCAATTTCCCTGTTTTTTTAAGAAAATTGTGCATCTTGAGGACTTAGGAAGCAAAAGCTCATTTTCAGCTGGTTCCAGAAGATGAGCAGAGATACGAGAATATGAATTCTCTTCTTGATATGTGGCCTAAAGTGATAATAAATGTCCCCAGAACAATGGTTGCATTAGTATTTTATTTATGCTAATCAGCATTAATTCTCAGGCTTTGCCTTTGAGCATTGTCCTAAATCAGAGAAAGTTTGAAACTTGAATCTGTCCTTTATCTCCAGATATTCCTGGTTCATCTATTTTACTGGCTTTCATTACTAGAATGTTGAAAAGGGAAGCCAGATGTGGATTTTAAGTAAATCTGCATCTACCATCATCATAGATGAGATTTGAAACTGAAAACCCCACAACCTCATAGGGCTTTTCAGAAGAAAGGTAAACTTCACTTGCAGAAAAAACTTCCTTTGAAGAATACTGAGACAGATTATGCCATTCCTTAACTTTTTTATCCAACCTATTATTCAGCTACACCATCTGTCTGCATGGTACCTCCACCTTTTGTCTGTATGGTAAAAAACAAATAACCAAATACCCAGTAGTGGTACACAAATTTTCAGTGATATTTTAGGGGGAAAAGATTCCTAATGTCTCTTCATCCCTCTGCCTTTTCCTCTCCTTAGCTGCAGCATTTCAAAGTTAAATACATATTCCTATTCTTGTAAACATCCAAACAAGTAAACAGGAAAGGGAAACTTGTTAAAGCAACCTCTAAAATTCAATGACAAGCATCCAGAGACGTGGAGAGCTATTGCACTGCTCCCACAGCCTTGTCTGTTGTATCACACCTCTCTTTCTACACCGAGCCAGGGTGAGCAAAAACCAGTGCTTGCAAAAACTAGTTAGATTAAGGTCTGAGACTGTATCAAAACTGGTCTGTGTGTCTTCTGTGTATGAACACTGCAGACACCACGAGTTCATGGACAAAAAAAAACCTAATCTGTAACTCTAAACCTGACTGAAAACAAAAGTGTCATTACTTTTTAGTTAAGTACAGAGGAAATTCAATAACCTAAATGAAGGGCTTCTCCCAAGCTTGGTTTCTCTGCCCTCAGCTTCCCTCACCTTTTCTTTCCCCTGTTCAAATGTATCTTTTTTATAGCATTGCCTTCAATTACCTAGCAAAGATAGATAGGCACAAGCCCTCATCATAGCCATAATGTATATACCATTGAAAATCTTATATAAAATGCAACTACATTCATATGCAAAAAGAGAAAAAAGTAATAGATGCAAAAAATAATGGGTAAAGCTTTCTCTGCCTTCCTCTCCTCCAGATCCTTCCTCTTTCACACATATTGATTCAATTGGCATTGTAACCGTGGGAGAACATCTGACAAAAAAGGACTTAAGAATAATAAAAAAGAAACTAAAAAGAAAGAAAAACCACCTGCTAATTATTAAATAAGCCAGTCTTAGTCTGGTACATTACTTTTTATAATACGGTCATATAAAATGGGTCAGTGGGTTTCACAGAGGGTGACTGATAATATATAACCCTTTATCTTTTACTTAAGCAGAAAGAAGTACTGATTTCACTGCAATATCAATGTGTCCCTTGAAAGTAAATACAATCCTAAATTCAACCACGACCCTTAACAGCCCACATTTATTTATTCTTAAACATGCAATCAATTTTGTATGGCAGCTATATCTCCACAGTTTAGTTAGAGAAGAGTCTTTAATAGCAAGAGCCTGGCAATTTTAAAAATCTTTTTTACTACTATCAGTTTACAGTGAACAGCAAATGTTTATTATTACATTGCTTAAAGAGATTTAACATTTGCTTTGGGGAAAAAGACCTTCAGTAAAAGAGCCATTGGGCCAAAGTGTCACTTTTGTAATTACTTATATATTTACCCATCATGTTTGTTATATATTTTTTAAAAAATATTATAATTTCCCAGATGGAGCAATTTAATTTCATGGCTTCTTATCACATATTTTTTTCTTTCCAGAATTCATTTTGGATGAGGGGAAGATCTACCACACATTGAGAAATCACAGGCTCACAGATATTTGGACTTCGTTGTAAATGCACTTCAGCTGACAAGATATTCCAACAAGTGACATCATTCCAAAACATACACAGCTCAAATCCATTCTCAGACATCCCTTCAAATTTTCACAGCCTAATTTAAAGCTTTCATATAGATTTGAATTAGACATTTAAATATTGTGAGAAAATGTCTTGTCCCTTGCAGTTAAGCTGGATTCTGTGGCTCTCAGTTTCACAGTGAAGAACACTTAATGCCCTGATAAAGCCAAGGGTGAGGGGAGTCTTAGGGAAATTGAAAAGAAACTTTTCTCTGACTTTCCTCCAGATTTTGTTTACCAGAGTTCAATGAGAGCGGAGCAGCCAGAAGCATGCATCTCACCCATGGAAAAAGGGAGGCAGTGAAATCCTCAGAAAGCTAAAATACCCTTGTTTGGAGCACAATTGCTTGCAGCAGAAACTTAAAACAATAGGAAGGCTGTATCAAAAGGAAAGCTGGAGAGATCAGGTTTCTCTCTCCTGGGTGGGAACCAACACAAGAGTGCTTCCAGGTAGTTTGCCGACAGGATGAGGTCAAGAACAGCCACAAGGGAAAAGTTCCTAGAGAGAGCAGTTCTTAGTGTAACAATTTTCCTCACTGGCCAAGAAGAGAGCCAGCCCAGCTGAGTCCCAGTCCCAGCTGTATTTTCAGACAGCAGGTTCAGCAGTACCTTCTGCCCTTAAGTCAGGGACTGCGTGGAGCAGCATATTCTTGCCCTGATCCCTCCCATCCTGTTCCTCAGGTGAAAAAGATCAATCCTTTTAGACTCTCTCTTTACATAAAATAGGAGCAGCAAATGATTAATTGGAGGTAAAGCAAACTGGCTCCCTTAAAGCAAAAAAAAAAAATAAAGAAACTAATTTAAGCCTTTCATAGCTTTTTTCTTTTTTAAATAAATGGTCTTACATAAAGAGTGGAAAGTTCCTGCATCAGTAGAGCTTTCTCTTGCTTGCTATAAGTAGTAAAGACGCTCAGCAAAATAACCAGTCACCTGAGTAAACCCACAGATGTTAACTGATATGTGTGCAAATCTTGCTAAGTTGGGGGTCCAAAACTTCAGGGAATTCTGCTAAGGACTTCTCAGTCCAAACAACTTTGCTTTACAAAGATTCTGTAAACTATATTTATATGCTTCTAAAATTCCATCCTGAAGTAAGGGAACATAACACTGCACAGGAATAAAAATGAGATGCCCCCCTGAATAACAATGTGCTTTCAGATAGGAACTGGCAGATTTGAAATTAGATAAATATTTGCAAATTGGAATTTTCCCCACTTAGCTAGCTGCCTGCCTGCTCTAGCCTATTCAACAGATGCCAACAGTTCGGGCTAATGCATAACCAAAAATCTGAACTTTGAGTTAGAGGTTAAATTTGAAGAAAATAAAAAAAAATGGATGCAATGAAAAATTACTACAAACAGCAAAATAAAAATTTATCTGGAACAAAATATCATCTCCTTTCTCACTTTACACCTAGAAATCCTGCAACATTCTTTCAGGTGTAATGTGTTTTGAAGTACACAATTTAACCTTAAGGGAGAAAACACATAACTGTTATTCCCTCTCCTGCCTTTGCCCAGCAGCCCTTCACCTGATTTGTAATTGGTCACTCCTTTAACAAATTGCTTCTCAGACTGTTGCTGTATATTTGTGTTTGCACAAGTTGCCTTTATTCTTGGCAGTTACACGTTTAGCAGCTCGGTTTTTCGGCAGGAATTCTACCCTGTCATTTCCTGTTTAGTTACGGGTTGAGCTCGCTTTTGTTTTCTGTGCTGTTTACTTGGTACCCTGCTTCCCCCAGAGCTGGGAACCACAGGCTGCTCGCTAACTCCTCAGCCTCCTCCACGCCTCTGCCACCACAGCTTTATTTCCTCCTATGCCCCTAGTTAACTCTCATACAGCTCACTTTCCCCCTTTTTATTAAGAGTTAAAATGCTGATATATCCACTCTTTGAAAGCCTCCTGAATCAGTCATCTGCTTGCAGAAGGCAAAAGAAACCTGAGAAATCAAGAGTATGGCTCTTTTCCTGGCTAAATCTGTGTCACAGTGCAGAGATAGGAACAATGCTTCACCCTCAAAGCCAGCAGTGCTGGTGACCAGTCCAGCAAAGGCCAAGGGCATGGAGCGGGGCCATACACTGTGCCCCAAGCACAAAGGAATATGTGTACAAAATCATGGTGTGTGTGGGGATGTGCCTTAGGTGGGATCCCAGCAGGTAGGGAACAGGGGTAGGACAGAGGCAGATGGAGCAAGAGTGGGTGGTAGGGGTGTTTAAGGGATGGGAAGGGGTGGGAAAAGTCCAAGGAGAGCTAAGAGAAGAGCCATAGTGAGAGGAATAAGAGAAGGTGGTGGGATGAAAACAAAACAGAAGGTGAGGGTATAGAAAGCAGGAAGAAAGATTAAGAAAATCCATCCTGCCAGAAACAGCACCTCTTGTCAGGCAGACAGCAGGTGCTGCCTGGGGAAGAGCTGATTCACACATCTGGAGTGTAGGAACCAGAACACCTCTACCTAAGAAAGAAAAACTAAAAATAAAAGAGGAGGTGGGAGAGGGTGCCATACTTTCTTCTTTTGGCAATCCAGTGCTTCCCGACTGCATGACATATTTTGAATAGCTTTCTGGAGAAATGAGTGCCACATTTCCAGATCTTTGCAAGAATCTTGACAGTTCATTTCAGCATTACCTCGTCCAATATGAACCCTTCCTGTCCTCCTTTCCATCTTAACTTCAGACTTATTTTTGTGGTATCTGCAGCCACAGCACTTCCAGGGCTTTGGCTGCACCTCCAGAATAAGATTTTCCACTTTTTTCAGGGCCTGCATGGATCCTGAGAGAGTCACTAATGGAGATGGCACTGCCATTCAACGGGGGACACTGATGGCACACCTGCACCAACCAACTCAGCTCTGGGGAGCTAGTAATGAAGTCAGCAATGCAGTCAATAGCTGCTGGCCAACTGGTATGAGCACGGGTCTTTAACCTTGTCTGCAGCAGCCTGGGGGCCATCTGCATAGCCAAATTTCCTGCTACAAACTGCACCTTCAATGGCTTTCAAAACCTGTCCTGTTTGCCTTATTGCAACTGACTTCAAACACAGTCCTAGCTCCCTGACTCTTGCACTTTCAGTACTGCCACTGCATCACAAATCATTGCCAATGGATAAAACAACCTCTTACTAAAGCTACTTTTTTTTTAAACCTCCCCTGGAGGCCTTATTACAGATTAGATTTGATGAATTTCTATCCAATGCACTGCAGCACTCCTCCCGCCTGACAATACCTGGAACAGCTTTCGGAGAATCTGCTCAGTTCCATTCTGCACACTTACATTTCCTTCCGTGCTGCAAAAACTGTTTTAGAGTCTTATAATTAAAACTTTCTATCAACATAGCATAGATTTTTTTTCTCTGTGTAGGAAAACTAGATAACTGTGATCTAGTAAAGAGTAGATGGTTTAAAAAAAACACCTTACCAAGTACTGATGGTTGTTTAATTAGGGAAAGCTGAACAATTTACCTGAAAAAATGGATTAATGAAAAAAAAAGAAAAACTATTTATAGAAATTGCTGGTTTCTTAAAATGTGTTTTTATAAGAGAATATTTAATTTTTATTATCTGTTTTTAAAAGAAATATGGGGATTTTTAATAAAAAAAATCAATTTTCCATTTGCAAAAATTTCTAAATACTTTGAGGATTTTTTTTTTAAAAGAATCTTTTCCCCAAAGGAAGAGGTACAGGGAAGGGCTAGTAAGGAGACTAAATCTGTGATGAAAAACTTTGGCAGAAAATTTTATTTCTGCTAAATTTAGGTAGCAGTGAAGACTACATTTTTTGGTTAGAAGCTCTTCTTAAAACGAGGTGTTTGCTGGCATGTTATTTTGAAAACCAGCACAGTAGGATGACTTCTTTAATAAATGGGCACAAACCCCAGAGATTAGGAAGTCTCAGAGTGAGTGACAAATCCCTGTGTGGTATCTGATTTCTTTGCCAAAACAGGGAAGGTTTTTAATAAAGGTCAGGGAGAAATAATCTCCCAAGTCAGCAGTGTCTCTTCCCCCTGCATGTTTACTCTTTTATTTCACCCCTTTACAGCTAAAGGCAGACCTTAACACACACATGCACACACAAAAGGAAACAACAACCAAAGAGGAGGGGAAAAAAAAAAAAAAAGCCTGAAATTTTAGTTACACCACATGTGGTTTTCATTTGTGAAAAATGAACAAGCTGTTTGTGGTTAAACTGTCTAATCTGCTGTTATCAATCTAGCACTGCATTCAAGATTTACAGGATACATCAGCTTCTGTGCCACATTAGCTGTAAAAGGGAGAGGGGGTGGGAGGAAAAAGGAGGAGGAGAGAGTTTATCCTGAGGAATAATATTTCCAATGCAGCCACACTCACACTACATCTGGTTGTGCTGGTAGCGGCAGTTAAATTGAAATATTTCACAGCGTGTGTCAGAAACATGCAGAATGGTAATTATGACAGATCTGATTAAGCCTGAGTGCCACTAGCTCCCTGGCCAGCTCCGGTTGTGCAGGTGTGACCTTGTGCGTGCCTGCGTGTGTAAATAAAATTAATTACAAGCGAGAGGGCGAAGGCTTCGGTGACATCACAAAGCGGAGAAACTCCCAAGGGGGAGACCTAATGGAATATTTTCCCTCAGTCTAATAATACAGTTCATATTGACTTGAGGTAATTAGTGGGATCATTAAAGCAGTTTTCCCGGCGTATTTGGCTGCCTGATCAGATTAGTGAAAATGTTCTTCAGAACAAGCCCTGTGTGGTCTGCCAGAGAAGGAGGAAATAAAAAGCAACAAAGCATATTTTGGAATGATAAGCAGCGCTGGACTTTTTGCACGGCATTTTGCAGGGCCGGTCCCGGGAGCCTGGGTGCCTGACTCTCCTGACCAGTCCAATCTTTCATCCCAGGTGCACACGCTCCTGCTGCACGTCACCTGAGACTTTTTAATTTTTATTCCTCTGTACTTCAAAACTATGCCATCCATACCCCTCAATGCTTAAAAAAATCAGATAAAAGGCTTGTGGGAGTGCAAGCCCTAGAAGAAATACATTAAGATAACTGGGGGAAGAAAGAAGAATAAATACATGATCAGCTCCTCCCCACCTCTCCCCAAAAGTCTAACAGAAGACCGGTTTGAGAATCAGTAATGTTTTCATTTCCTAACGAGCTTACCCCAGCAGAAGAAAAAGGGGGGAAAAAAAGCAAAAAGTTTAACTATGATATAAAGTCTTCCACAGTAACAGAACACAGAGCCCTAATCAAGAAATGGACCATTTGTTTAAAAACAGTCTATTGAGCATGCTCTACCTTGCAAATGGAATATGCCAAGCTCTGTCACAGATGGCAAGCTTTGACAGTTCCCATCCGTAGCGTCGATACTCGACAGTTCAGCACAAGATCAGTGACATTCTGTCTCATTAGAGCCACGCTAATTATCACAGCTAGTTTCAGGGGAAACCATGTGTTGCAATGGTCAATTTGAAGGAGTCTGTGCATCAACAAACTGGTAATAAGGATCAGACACCTTATTATATGACAGCATGCTGCCTATGATCTGATTTACTGAATCAGAGGTACTGAGGCAACACTGAAGCCTGATGGGTTATGGAATTGCGTGTACACACTGTGTAGCTGAAATATGCTTTAAAAATAAAAGGGAACTATATAGAAACAATACAAATAAAAAATTTTAAATGGTGAAGTTATAATATGGAGTTTTTTCACTTGACATTAAGACATGCAGAGATGTTAGAGATCTTGTCAGCCAGTTTTATCTTTAATCAAATCATATAAGATAAATAATTCAAAATGAAAACTGTAAAATTATGGATTATGCTAAATTATAATTCATTCCATACTCTGATTTTTCAGTTTCAATAACATGTACCAAACATTCCTTATGTTGTGCCGTCTTGCTGCTTTAACATAATTTTATATTTTGTAAAGAGCTTTCTCTTCTTGGCTCTCTTTTTTCATTTGTACATTTAATGACTTAAACTTATACTTCTCCTAGCTTCTCTCACTCATTTATGCCCTTTCCACCAGACAAAAACCATCCAACCAAAACCCCCCACTCTGCTGTTTCAGGACACCTGCGGGGCCGCATCCTGCCAGGCACTCAGCGGTCCCAGCGCCTCCCAGGGACGCGCCACAGGCTGCGGCCGCGAGAGCGTTAAGCATTAACTCCCAGCCAGAGCAGGGCAGGTGTGCACCGTATCCCTCCAGGGAGGCTCTCCTCAGGGCTCAAATACACTCCATCTCCTGAAGCTGCTACCAGTCCTTTAAATGGCAGCATTTGAACAGCTCCTGCTGCCACCCGCCCGGCTGGGAACCGGCAGCCTCAGCTGATTTGACCCCACATGTAAAGCATGCTCAGGAAGCACACTTTTTCATCGATGTGTCAACAAATCTAGCCTCTGCCTCATGTGTTGAAAGGGCTACCTGGCCCCAAGGAGCTGTTTGAAGAGGTCAATATAATCCTCTAACCAATTAAGTATTTTCCACTCTGCATCTGTTTCTTTTTTCTAATTTCTGTTTTCTTATTTTGGGTTTTTATGCCTTTTTCTCCCTCCTTTACATAGATTTATGTGGGCAATTGCCTGCTGACATGAATCACCCTGAAGATTTTAAGGTGGTTTCTCTTCAGTGAAGCTGCTGTCTATTCTTTATTAGGGGGAATCCAAGGCTCACTGAAATCAAGTCACTCCATCAAAGCCGTACGAATAACGTGGGATAAAGTCAGGACCAATGCCAGACCTTTTTTGGGTCTACCGTGATCAAGAGATAAGAGAGTCAACTAAACTCAATTTTTCTATCCTCTTTCTGAGAAGTAAATTTTTTTATAAAAAGCTAAGGAAATTTCCTGAGCTTTTAACCTTTATTACTGAGAGGAGATGTTGTAAAAGAGACTAGGACATGGGGCAGAGGAAGGACATGATATATTCATTTTTTCCTCCACCACAAACCTGAAAATCTTTTATTCCTCCGACCTGGGCAAGACAGAACACACCATGACTCTGTAACTCGATATTTTGTGAAAGAAACAAATCAGCTCTATCTGCCAAGTTTCACAGTTTCACTGTATGACATGCCGCTTTATGGGGCAATTCTTGATTGCATGCAAAAGCCCATCTTGCTTTCCCAGTTCACACTCTTCCTCTTGCATCCCTGCTGACACCCGATCCCACCCCGACTCCTGCTGCTCATGGCACCTCTTCAACTGCCAGAGCAATCACCCCCAGGCAATGAGGGGGGAGGAAAATAACATTAAAGAATAATAAAAAATGGATGCTGTTGTGCGTTTTTGCAGCTAATGTTTTCTAACTACTATATCTCGCCTTTGCACCAGGACGAGGGGTTTATTTCCACGTGGACCTGTGAAACACCAGACCCCAGAGTACATTGTGTTTCCACCTCGCGTCTCCCTGTGCAGCATCCCTCCCTGCTCCACAGAGAATCCATTGTACACTGAGGTTGAGGGGGGTGGGGGGGGGGGGAAGGTTTTTAAGCCAAGATTTAAACCCAGGAAGTGACTCAGCTGCTCTGAGGGAGACAAAGGCAGAAGGGAACTCGATGGAGAGCAGGGTGATGGGCCAAGGACTGAGCCCCCTCCTGCCCTGCAGGTTGCACCCCTCTGGGCAGCCTGAGGTGCAGTGCCCTGAGGGAACAGCTTTGGAAATAAATTTCAAGATCCCCTCCTAAAGCCACATTGTTACCAGAGGGTTACTCTTGGTGATAAAAAGGTTTCTTTTCCTCCAGCTGGAAAATAGTTGAATAGATTGTTCTATATCTGCGGTAATAGCATGTTACATCTCTGTGCCAGATCCACAATACCGTGCTTGTTCAGTGTGGGAAGCTGTTTAAAAATGACTTTCCTATTAGAGTATATAGCTTAGTCTCTAGATGGAAAAAGCCAGATCAAAGATACAGCATTTATAAAACTGCTGGTTAAAAAGATAAAAGTGAGATAACAGACATCAATTTTTCACTATAAATCTCTAGGTTTACTACAACATTAAAATTTCCAGTAAAAGCAGGGTTTTATATACCTGAACTCTAATGGCCTATTCTGAAAATATTTATGTCAGGAAAAGCATGGTATTTGCATGCCAAAAGCATTTTTAGTGCCAATGTTTAGCATTCCCTTCCCATTTAACTCCTTCCCATCTACTCACGAGTGCTAGATGCTCTGCCTAGTGCCTACCCGTTGGATCTCCTCCTGCAGCCTCCAGGTGCATACAAAGGCAAAAAGTCAAATGCTTCTAATTAAACAGCACTGCATAAAATACTTGCCTGATGGCTCAGGATGGAGTCTCTAGCAGAAAAAAACCCATGATTTTACCTCTACACCTTGTACAGAAACTACTACTAACCAAAGTGAAAGACAGGGACAAGAAGGACAGGAAACTGGGCAACACAACACAACAGCTCAGAAGTAACAAGTCAGAGCCCTATGTCACTAGATGAGGTTTCTGGAGGTATGGGTAGCACTCCATTAGAATTTTTTTAAAATCAAAGCATGATTCTGTGAGAACCAAAGGTCTCACTTTCCACATACAGGCATTTTCATTCAGTGAGAAGGGAGGGATAGAGGAGGGGAAGGGGCCATAAAGAGCCATCGGCAGGATTGACGCTGCAGAAGAGTATTGATTTCACCCGTTTATTTTACTACAAATTAAATTCTTTAGGTAAATAATGCAAGCTAGCGGCCTTGAACTGTAGTGCATGGGACTCTCAGAGGTATGGAGCTTGATATTACCTCAGTTTTTGCAAGCTGTAATTTCCTAAGTTTAAGAAAGCTTTAGTAATTTAACCTGATTTTCAGCAAAGTATTGCTTTCTTCCCTGCTCCATAGTAGCACGTGCAAGCCACAGCTTTTCAGGATAAGCCATAACATAAATCTAACTTCTCAAAACATAGTAAACATACAGAAACGCCACAAGTCCCTACCTGCCTTATCTCTCAGGGCTCTTAGGTCTGGAGGTTTTGTTTGCTTGTTTATCTGTTTTTATGGAATAAAATTAGATTTCAGCATCTGTCACCATCAAGAAAAACTCATCCCTGGATCCCACATGAGAACATCGTAACCACTGCACAGTTACTGAACCATGATACCTTAATGATCTTTTTTCTTTTTTTTAATTTTTTATTTAATAATGAAATTAAGAATGTGTTTCCATAATTACTCAAATTGGACTTCCAGGTTATAAATTTAATAAAAAACCAATATGATGAAATTGTAAAAGTAACGTATACCACACAGTTTTATGTGTGGATTCTTTTAATTTAGAGTTATTCAGGTGTGCTGATTAAATTTTAGCAAGTAATACTGTTGGCATTGCCACTCTACCATTAAGAATCAACAACCTGTGAGAAGAGACAAAACACTTGGTAAACCTTTCTGGTTTTTTTTTGTGAGCATTTTTGCAAAGCATCCTTTTCAACATAATCTAACAAAAAACCCATGCAGGCCTATTAAGCAGACAACCTACAATAAAACCACAAGATTTTAAACACGGACATTAGGTGCTTTGCCAATTAAAGTTCTAAAATTCCCCAAAGATATGATGTATTCTAGAAATTTGAATTATAGTATCTTTCTTAGCTCCTCAGTATAATCATTAACTTTTAAAGTATATATTTTGAATTAAACAGATTTTTAATTTATTCTGTAGATAACATGTTGATCCTTAAAAACATAGAAACTTAAAAACTATACAGAATGTATGCCTTCTTGTATGAGAATTCAACATTTGAAGGAATGTCCTAGCTGTGTCTCCAAACCCATTCAAACCCATATACCAGACAGACCCTTTCCTTTGGGAAAGCCAAGGAGGTGTCAGCAAAGTGCACTGTGAAACTTCAAGCAGGCAAATCACCCCTCACCTGAGCAGCACACGACCTCTCTAACAGCCCTGCAACCTCTGCCTGATCCCATGACCTCTGCCACACCAGGCCCCAGCATCCAGCTGCTTTGTTGAGCATCAGGTCCACATGCAGTTGGTCCTCCAGCACTCAGGAGGATTTAAAAATAAAAATGTTAATCAACACATTATTTTCTAATATGTTTCCTCCAGACTTTTCATGGTAATGAAGTGATTATCCCAGGATTTGCAGTTCCACTTTTGCCAGAGGCACTAACACAGTGCAAGGGAAGATGCCTTTTTTACCTTGGTGCTACCCAAATAGAAACTCCTGTAGTGCATCATTTAATAGCAATTCTATACAAAGTGCTCTAGTCAGCAGAACATTATCTGCAGTCTTCTGGCTCAGACAAGCCCAGCCACCTTGCAGTTGCTGGCTGCTTAGACATCCAATCTAATGTTGCCCCAAATTAGTTTATTAAGGGGGAGAAAAAAATTTTTGTTTAGGTCACATATGGTTTTACACTACAACTCCAGACTGCACTCAGAAATAAATCAAGTTTTTATATCCAAAATAAAATAAAACAAGCAACGTTCAATTTTAGAAATTTTAAAAATAAAACTGTTAATCAACACATCATTCTATAACGTGTCCTACAGACGTTTCACTATAACTTGGGTTATCTCAGGATTTCCAGTTCTGAGTATGGAACCAATGTCTCCAAATTAAAAAAAAATATCAGTAAGAGATCTCTCTCAAGAGTTCTCTCAGAGAATGTATTTCAACAAGGCTCTTTTTTGTGCAAGGGAGACTTTTTTTGCCTCAAGAAATGCTTACTTGTACCACAGAGGAGCTCTAATGAAGAATCTTTTACAATACACGTACCTCCTTTAATATATGTGGCAATGCTACATATTTAAACATTATTAATTGGGTTACTAGCAGTCAGCTAGTTTGAGAAGACCCAACATATCCTAGTCTACCTAGAAGGTTACTTTTGAAAAGCAGCTTTCTAGTACAAATGACACTTTATCTAACCACACACCTGAAAGCTTGCAAGATGCATAAATTAACATTGCACTGCTGAAACTAAGAGAGAAACCCTGAGAACATAAGTATAATCACCAGAGTAAAACAGAAGAGAACTCTGTGTTTGGTGTTGTTTCCTGTACTTAGTAGCGAAGTTTGCACAAGAATCTAAATTTTATACCAATGCTCAAATAAACCTGCACTGCACCCTCTGGAAGCTTTCAGGCTTCATTTTGATTATCTGTCCCTTTGAAAGTCAGCACTGGAAGAGCTGACCCACCTAGAAATTTTAAGGCTTTGCACTTAAATAAATATACTCACACAAATCAAATCAGAACACAATTATGTGGGGTGATAGATTGGCTTCATATCTTAGCTTTACAGATGACTGCTGTGGGAAGGGGAAGGTGCAGAAAACGGACAGTTCTCTAACCCAAAGTTCTGACATGCAAATAAAGACATCTGAGGAGCACACAGGTTGGAAGCTGCTGTAACATTCTATCATAATTAGAAACATTTCAAGAGCTCTGTAATTTCCAATCAAAATTACAGTAATTTCTGATATACAAGCCATGATTCATGACAGAATTTTTACATTCCATGGGAGATTATAGTGGCCTGATGTATGACACACTGAGTACAGCACTAACATAAACAATTCAGTTTAATGTTTAAACAGCACTTGGTGTTTAGAATCCCACAATAAAAGAAACATATTATTGTTGAAATTATCATTTTGACAGTGATTGAAGGGTAGGCAGGCATGTGGCCTATAAAGCTATAATTTTTACAGTCCACAGCTTGAGTTTAATCATTTTGATACAACATTTCCAAAATATCCCTTTAAATGCTCCTTACATCATGTAACTTAAGAGACAACATCCTATCTGTACAATGAAGTGAACTCCAAAATGTGAACAGCACAGAAGTCAAAAGTTAAAACTTTGTTAAAAAGAAAAACAGCACTAAAATGCTGACAGCATTGGTCTAAGTGAGCTTCAATAGCTTTCCTTGGAAGATGCTGAATTTTTCTATGAAGTAATTTTAGAAAAGTAAAGAAGTAGTGATCAAGTGGATTTAGCACTTAATCTAATACGAAAATTCAACATTGCAACCATTGGCCCCTTTGTATTTCTTTCAAACATTTGTACAACCACAGTCTGTTCCATTTTTCTGTATATTTTTCCTTTACTTTTTGAGTACATTCTCACTTAAATCAATGCTTTTGCATACTCCAGTGATCTTTCTCAGAAGACATGTCATTTATGACATGTCAATCATACCCAACAAGTGCCTGCTAATTTCCCTCTTGCTACTAAACTTGACAGAAAACCTTCAGTTAAAGAAAACAGAATAGGAAACCACAAAACAAAGGCTTAAAACTGAATATACAACATATATGTATGCACACAAGCAGGTAATCAAGAAGACATTGTGTTCCACAAAAGTATATGTTTTTTCTCAGCCATAACTTGTACAACTGTAATTTTTTGGGGTCTTTTATTGGTTGTAGGTTTGTTTGTTTGTTTTTGACAGTCCACCTCTCATGCACAGTCTTACCAGTGGGTCTGACTAAATATTTTGTGCAAAAAATCAGCACCCCAGTGCTCCTCATTGCAGCACATGTAATTGCAAAATACCAAAGCCTCGAGATTAATTTGGCAGCAATACCGAGATCTTGACCACAGCTTTTGCCACATCCACACCAGCTAAGAACTGATGAACCTGATCCCTTCTTAGTCACTCCAAGACCCATGGGCACACAGGGAAGGTGTCTGGCTAATGGGGAAAAGGGAGTGAGAGATCTCAGGAAGCTGCTTCTCTACCCTGCCTGGTCAAGGGGAACCAGAGGTTAGCTCCAGATTCAGAAAGCAGCTCTGAGTTATTTTACAGGGCTGATACACTGACCCAGCTACCTATTTAAGTCACATAGAAACTGATTTAGGGGAATAATTGCACAGGATACGGAGCTCCTTGAGCCCTGGGAATTTTACCTGGCTTTTGGTTGCCGCAACCTTCGCGAACAGTGCTTGGGACACCTTAGCTCTCTTCATTTCCTGTTGAATCTCATCATAAATGGAAGCATTAATGTTCATGGAATTGTTTTCTGGTTTTCCATTCCTCTCTGTAGCAATAGTAGCAGTTTTGACCTAGAAAATAGGAGACATTTTTCATTATGAAAAAGTTATTTTCTTCTCTTTCCCTTCCTAAGTAGTTCCCCTTTGCATTTTATTCCTTTTAGCCAATCTTTCTCTGATATTCTTTCAGTGTTTTGCAGAGTAAACATTATAAGTTATATATGGTTCAAGCAACTGGGAAACAGGAAAATTCAGTGCATTGTAACAGGTGAGTGCATCTGAAATATGAGTTACCATTAACAGACCACTGCAAATTTCAATGTCATAAATTAAGTGTAAACCTGTCAAACAGTCTTTTAGAGACTTGTAAACCCTTACATGATTTCTTTGTCCCACACAAATTAAATAAAAATTGTAAGTGCAACATAAAAGAATCTCTAATGAAACAGAAATATGACAGATATATCTCAATTCATGTCTTATGCCCAGTACACTCAAATGCACGATAACGTTGAAAAGTTGTGGCTTTAGATTGAATTTTTAAAAATTTATCAGTTTAGTTCTTAAGCTGTTTTTAAGACAGTTTAGAATAATGCATACTTTAACCACTCTTTCAGGAAACCAAGACAGGACTTTCTTAAAGCTACTGATTCTAATTGTATTTCACTTACATACACCAAATATTTATTCTTCTTGCAGTCCAGATTAAATAAACACCAAACATGTAAACAAGACAGAATGATTACAGTACCACCTTTATGCTGCATCTGCAGCATTAAGGAAAATAACAAAAAAATACATCAGTAGCGACATGATGTGCAGGAGACTATCCTTTCCTTCATCCTCTGGAAATGATGGAAGTGATGTTTCAACACCAAGCATCATCCCACCAAGGTTAGACTGCAGTTTCTGCAATATCAGTTGAGAGGTACAAAAAATCAGCAGGTACTCAGCTTATCCTACAATATTCTCAGTAGTTAAGGGTAACGCCTGTCTTTAGCAGTTACTCTTGCAAGGCTTGTTCAAGATTAGTGGACCTAATGGGCCACTAATCCTAAAGTGGATCAGAGGAAAGGAAAACTGGATTTCTGCCAAGAACCCACAAGGTGATGATACAAACAAAATCAAACCTTAAGATTTCAATTCAGACCTACTGATTCATACTGAGGTTATTGAGAGCTGAATTAATTTAGTTATTCTGATGTTACGTGTCTAGTTCAAGACAGTCATTCAGCCTAACTCTAAATCTAATGGACAGAGCTTGGCACTTCCAGAAGGTGATTCAGCTTACTCTTAAGTACATGTCTAAACCTACACTTTCACTATCAGTTTGATCCAGTGCAAGTCAGCATCTTCCTGTGCTCTGAAGTCCCTTGAGGTTCAAAAGAAAATCATGACAAAATGATAATTCATCTTCTAATCTCCCTCTCTATGAGCTTTCAAATGTCACAGGTCTCACGATATGGGAGTCAAAGGCTCTGGATGAGATATGTACTTAGGTAAATCAGCAGCCCATTTTTTCCTAGAAATGCCATGCTTGGTTTGTGTTAGCTATCACCCCTAGTGCTTTTAATATAAAATAATCTAGCCCAGAAACTGGGAGTGCATGCCACTTTTGCTGAGCCTGATTTGTCCATCAGGCTTTTCAGGAACTGTGCTAACACACACCCACTAACTACAAGGGGCAACACTCCAGCAAGAACAAGGTGTCCACAAGCACTACCCCTTGCCCTCATTCTGGCAGGCATTAGCACTTTCTGGTGTCTGAAAACAAGGGTCCTGAGTCAAAGTGGAAATGGAGAAAAAACCCAGAATGTGGCATACAGTTAATCATGTGATATTTTTTTTTCATCTGACAGCAATTAGTACTTTTCAGCCGTTTGTAGTGTGACATTTTACCAGCGACATTGCAGCAGAGGATGGCCAAGCCTGGACCAAAGGCTGCTCAGAAACATTAGAGGCATCTGGCAGCAGGCAGTCATGAGCAGCACCACCAAACTCTCTCCTTCCTACAGCAGAGCAGGAAAAGGTATGCCTCAACCAGACAAATCAGTACAGGGCTGCAAGAGCAGGTGCATTTCCTGAACATCATACAGTGAAATAATTTTAAAATACAAAATCAGTGACAATTTTATAATCTTTAAACAAGAAGGACTTGCCAGAAGATAACTGACAACAGAAGACAGACTTATCTGTGTGCATGTAAAAATCAGCCTAAGCTAAATTAGAGAATGAAAAAGTGATGGCTTTGTCAACACACCTTGAACTTTGGGTTTAAATTTTGTGAAATAAATTTCAGTCCTTTCCCCCAAAAATAATTTAACTTTTAACTAATCTTTGAAGGACCCAAGGGGAAGACGAGAAGATGAAGGTATTCAGCTAGCAAGTCTTTTGGGAAGGAAACACTTTGCTCTTGTGATCTTGATCAAAATGTGTCTCTTCTGTAAGCACACTGCCTTTTTGATTGCTACTGAGCTTCAAAAGACAGCTTCACGTTGTAGCAGTACTTCATAGATCGCTTAACTGAGCTGTGAACACCCAGATCATCAAAAAACATCACACATCATGCTGTAGACATAATTTAAACTGTGCTACTTGCTTGGTCCACACTTTTCAATGTCCAATTTAACCCAAGGGAATTACTGAAAATCCTCATTCTGGTTTGCAAATCACATCTATCTTTATACAGGTACAATAAATTCAACAGCGTCTAATATGTTTACAAAGTTAAAACAAACAAACAAACTCCTATTGCCTTCTGTTGATATTTAATTAGGGAACACTAATTGAATTCAGGAAACACTAATATCTGCATCAAAAAGCAGTATTAGCCCAAAGATCTTCAGGGGAATAGTCTTAAACTTATAAAATGATGGGTTTGGGGATTACCAAGAGTTGTGGTTTGCAGTCATACCCCCTCCCTTGCCAATACACTTCATCGGCCATGTATAAAAATTCTTCTCCTGTCTCTTAATAATTTCTCTTCAAAGATCAGGTGTAGAAGATGCTGACTCTGGCTGGTGTAGATGGACTATTGGTCTGTTCTGGTCTGATGAATTCCATGCAATAATGCCAATTAGTCTCTTGGAGAATATCCATACATAAAACTGTTTCATAATTTATACATAAGCAAGCATCTAGGCTGTCGTGTTGAATTTAGAATTGAGTTCAAGACAGAGGCTGTTTGAAGCTGGGTTGAAAAAACACCCTCCTCCTCAAAAAAACCCAACAGAAAACAAAAAATCTCTCAATGGTGCAACTTTAGGACTTGGGAGAGGAGGTGGAAAAAGTATTCATTTTGGAGAGAAAAACAAAACAAAACATAATCTCTCATCTCATCTACACTTAAGCACAACATCCCACCCCACCCACACCTACAGCCACATTTTCTCTTTAGGAAAGAAACCATTGCTCAGCTAATTTTTTTTTTGTTTTGTTTTGCAAGTAACCAAATTTTGCAAATACTAACTGAAGAGGGGAGCATTCTTTTATGAATGTAACACATTGAGAATCAGGAATTCATTTGGCCATCTTCCTATCACCAATCAATCTAGTCTTCTAAGAATACTTGAAAAAAACCAAACACATCCATCTTCTCCTGGCCTACCCAGATATGTCTTCTCATCAAATAAGACTGATTACAGCAGCAAGAAGTTCTGGATTAATTCAATTTTCCTAAAAAAGGGTAAGTTGTCATAGAAGGAATAACCAGTATGAAGAGGTTTTCACAAACATGGAAGGAAGCTCATTCCTTCCCCATCGAAAGTGAAACAAAAAATCTTATATAACACATTCTCATAAGTACTGTTTTAGCTTGGGAACAAAAATCTTCTTTAATCCTGGTTTAGCTTTTAATATTACATTGTACATTAAAATTCATAAAGTAGTTCATTCCAGGCAAAACAAACTACTTTTCAGTTCTGCTCTGCAAATAGCAGAGGAGGTACAATAAATGCTGTTGCTTTCAGAACAGCTTTTATCAGGACAAGGTTTACTACTCCATTATTACAGTGGCGCCTGGAAGTGCAGTTATAGTTAAGTGTCGGGGTTTCCATTAACTCTCCTCCATGGTGGTTTTTGTGGGGGTGGGATGAGAGGATTGCATTTATTATTTTGTTCATTTTTACTTTCGTTAAAACGCAACTTGGCACAAAGATTATCAACCTAAATCTCAAATTTTGCCAATTTAAAAATTTTGCTGCTGGTGATATATGACATATGCATAGGGGACTAGGACTACACCATAAAGTTTCATGGAAGCTGGTGTAATCCAGAACTCCTTGCAATGGAGATTCACTGTCCTCAAATACCATCAAAGCAGTGCTCCCAAAGATACCAGTCTTTAAGAGTATTCTCCTGTTTCTGAGACCTAACCCACGATTGCTTTAACACAAAGGACCTGTAATTTATCTGCAGTCAGAGGGAGGCCAGAATTGTATTTACGAGATGAAGGCTTTGGTCAATGAGTACCTAGAACCATGACTCATGCAAGATTTGTGGCTACTTCTTAAAACACTGCCTTGTTAAAATAACATTCTGCTCTTGACATTACCCGTACTCTGTTTTTACACAGGATGATGATGGGTCCCAAGGGTTAATACAAATTTTCTCTGGGGAATATGGGTGGCAAGAAAGATTTCCTCCTCGGCTCTGCTGAAATGGAGATTACTTCTCCTGAGAAAGAGGTGTTTATAACTGCAGGATGGCTAAAAACCTTTAAGCAGAATATTTTGGAAAAGAAAATCTGTAACTTGGCCACTTGTCTCCATCCTCCCCCACAAACTGGGAGCTTGAGAGGAAAGGGGAGTCACTTCCCCCCACATCCCAAACTGCCCTGATGAGACAAAAAGGCCATCCCTAGCACCTCAGCATCCTCTAGAGTATCCCCAGATGTTCCCATTTCCACATAACATGCAATGGGTTCATTCTCTCAGCTTGACCTAGAACAACCCAAAAGGGCCTCTGTGGGCTGATCTGCAAGATGAAGACAATGCAGAGGGGAGGGGAATTATTAAAAGAAATAGAACACAAAAGGATCTTTTCCCTTCCTTCTAGATTGCAGAGGTTAAAAGATGTCTCCATGCAGTACCTACCTGATGGAGATGCTAATACTTATAAAGTCCAGTGCCCCAGGAAATAGCCTGAGAGACAGGCTTCTGCCCCAGGGGTGTCAACTCGAACAATGTCCAAGGGAAAAATCCTTGTGTACGCCGTCTCCTTGTGCTCAGTCCACCAGTGTGGAAGATAGTAGCAGACTTTTACAACTTGACCAGCTTAGAGGGCTATACACGCATCCCAAAAGCTCATGCATTAGAGGCTAATGATTTCAATTAAAAAAAAAAAAGTAAGATTTTGCATTTTGTTTAAGTCAGAGAGAAAGGAGAAGTAAGGGGGACAAAGAGCTTCTTAAAGGATTTCAAAAAAGAATTGGAAACAATCCAGATACATTAGCTCAAGTAGCAACTAGTAAGAATGCTGGAAAAATGAGATAAATTCAACACTGTTCCTTCTAACTCAGGCACTGGGGTTTATGCTTGGTGAGTTCCTACTATCTGATCGGACATCCAAGGTCACATTTTCTGTTCTGCATACAACAAAACGCAAAATTTGCACAGAACAAGCTCAGCTGCTAAATGGTTAAGTCTGCTCTACTGTCTGGCCACCAGTTGGCAACACAAAAATGCAAAATAGATCCTTTTCAGGATGTTTATTTTCACATCCTTCCGAAACTGATAACTTGCAATTGCAAAATAAACCTTCATGTGTGGCATATTAGCTCCCATTTTTCATGGTTTCATAGTTTAATTGTTTCAAATGTTGCACTGGTCTAAAGATTTAATATTAAATATGTTGGCTCCTGCGTAAATTCTGTTGTCAGGATAAACGGTCTGTTTTCTCTTTCAATGGTTATCCGAGAAGCTCACACTAATGCTGGAAAAATATTATGCTGTATTCCTGCAAAGTGATCTTTAAATAATTGCTTATAATAAATTTAGCAGTAAGGATTATAGTAGTTTTATTTCCTTAGTATCAAATATTCAATAAACTGTGCACATTTTGGGGGAGGTATCACAGTAGCAGTTTGCATAAAAAAATTTGCAGTGTCCTGACTGTAATTTATTTCTGCTATGATTTGTTAAGTTATATTTACTAGCATTACAATGAGGATAATTTCACTATTATTTCAAGCATCAGGTATTGTAGTTATCTCACCAACACAGGTATTTCAATTTTCAAACTTAGGACTCTGAACATTTAGCAGCAGGTGAAAAGTGCTTCAGATGCTTATAGTGGGGAATTCTGGAAACATGTAAGAAGGTCACAAAGAATCACAACTCAGAGGTTTCTACATTCTCAGTCTATTCACTAGGGAAAATGTGTGTGTTTTGCTGAATGACAACTGAAAAAATAAGTGCTTTGTTCTGTAGACCTCAAGTACTAGTCTATAAGGTTTCCTTATAAACTTGCTTTCCTTTTGAAAAGGTTTAAAACAAAAACGTATGCTGTTTCCACTTTGAACTGTCGCAATTAGGTTAACTATACTCCTGACTCACTCTAAAAAAATGAAATTTAATTATGAACAAGAACACAGTAGAGACAGATAGATTTAGCCTCCCCCTTTCCCACTGAATTTGAACTTACAGTATGTTTTGTCAGTTAAGAAAACCCCTAAGTCTCACTTTCTTTCTGGCTGCAAGGGATTTATACAGTTTAAAGTGTGAATTAAAACCAGTACAAGGACTACCTCTGACTTGACATCCTTCAGGAAGGTCCTGTAATTAACTCTGTTCTTTAGCTGTGAAATTGCCCAAGACCACTTGAGACAGAGTGAGACATTACCTTGGCAGAAAGAAATAAGTTAAGAAGGAGGGTTAGCCTTGGCTCTGAATTACCTGGGCTGTGGGAGCAGGTACAGATATTAAAACAAACTCAAATGTTATTTTAAACACAGTTATCTCTATTTAACTATTTCTCACTAAAGCATTACTATGTAAATAGATTCTTGTCCTTTATCTTGAAGAATATCTATAGTGGATTTTATAGACTAAACTCAGTTAATGATAATAAAACTACACCATTAGTACAGTCTGTTTTTTCTGCTAAAAGTTTCTTCTCTTGTGAAAAGTACTGCAGCAGGTCAAGCTGATCTTCTGTCCTCCCTCCTACAATTTTGTTATTCATTATTTTAGTGTGGTCCTTAGTATCCATTAGCTGAAGGAAAATTAGAAAAATAATCTTGAGAGGAATTTATAGCATTCCGAACGGGTATAGAACATAGTCACAGTCACAAGCCTATGACTGGTTAACAAAAACCTGCTGTTTTTGTCAAAAACTCACCCGTCACAAAATTCCCAGAATCCCAAAGCCTTGCTTTGTTTAGCAAAACTAGGGTTAGCATGATTCCCACATATCTGCAGATCAATTTCATTTTATTTTGCATAGGTACAACCTTAAGCCACAGAAATGCAGAGTATTTCTGAAAATAGACAGGTTTTGGAGCGAACCATGTTTCTTTGTGGAAATCCTGTGCATTCCTACGGCTCGCATGCATTTCTTATGTACCTTAAAACAAGTGTGAGAGTTACCTTGATTGACACAAGGACTGCACCATTGAATCTCTCAATCCCATTCTATCAAACATTGTAATTTTTGAAGAATTAAATCAAATTAATTTTAGAGAAATCAATAGTTTCATTTTAACAAATACTACATGAAGCTTTAATGAACATATCCAAATCATTCAGAGCAATGGATATAGCAAGCCTGTTATTTTACACAGTTTTCAGTAGCTCAAGCTGGTGAAAGCATGCCCAGCATTTTGGGATGGGATCTTCTTTCCCCCATCACTTTAGTTTTACCTGTTTGCTTTCTGGAAAAATAATTTGTAAGGCACTACGAGGTACTCACACTTCTGCTTTCATTCCCTCTCAGTTTAATGGCCCAAATCCTCCAAAATTCCTATCTGAGGCTATAACATAAAGAACCGAAGAACTGTAAGAAAAGATGACAGCTAAAAGCTATCATTGCCCATGCCCAGTAAAGCTTGTACCTCAATAAAATGAGCACAAAATTCTGTAGGAACCATAATGGATAGAATTTATCTTAAAATTAGAAAATAGGTAGTAATAAACCGCTACTACCATCCATTATATTTCTTAAATTCAATTTGCGATATGCACTGCAAGTAGTGATTCTACGAGTGTTTAAAAAGTGCGACAGCAAAAGGCTTCTTCTTTTTCAGAGAGGTCTCACCCAGTGGGACAGTGAGAGAACACAACAAGCAAATCCCAAAGGCAGAGAGAGGTTTACTTGTGGAGGCCGGCTGGGCGGTGTGCTTATGAGAGGCGCCGGGCCCATCGCAGAGGCTGCGTTCAAGCTCCTTTCCCTTTCGTCCTGGTAAATTCGATCTCGTTCCGCTTCTGGCAGCTGCAAGAAGTTCTGCATGGCCCGAAGGTTTACCAGCAAGGACTGCGAGGCAGTCTTGGGATCCTCTTCTTTTCGGAGGATTTCTGAGAGCAAGCCCTGTAGGGAAGGAAGAAAAAAATAGGCTCGAGAGTTAGCTTAGGTGAGTGTCTGTAAAACCGCGCTCTGCAAAGCCACTGCTTATCAGTCCTCATTCTTTTTACCACTGGGCTGGGAATGAGAACAGCAAATGCACTCTTCACTCCACATAGGATTATATTAATGGCATTTTAGGTAGCAGAGAAGAGAGCCTTAATTGTACCCTTAATTTTATTAAGCACCTGTTTTAAATACAACATAAACTGAATCTTTCTAATTGGTCTTCCTCCTTTTACTGGCTTAACTTGCCATGATATCTTTCACAGCCCACAGGCAATCATGAGATGTTAAGGATAAGTGAGATACACTGGGGGGTTCTCAGCCTTCACAGGCAAAATGAATACTCAACTTTAAAAAAAGACTCTTCACTTTTCTAGCAACTTAAACAGATCTTTGAAAGGAAGTGATACTTCACAACTAATCTGAGACTATAAACTTGTAATGTTCCTAAAGTACTGCTTCACTAACTCAGGGTCATATTTTTTATAAGTCACTATTTCTTTCTAAGAGTTGCACATTGGAGTTTAACAACAAGTGAGGAAACTCGTCAGATGCCCTCATGTTCCTCCTTCTTGCACCTTCCTCTCTCTTTATCAGGACAAGCCTAATCCTCAAATAATCCATCCCCCGGAATATTTATATTTAATGTCAACAGGTTCTTGACATCTGCTCTCCCTGCCAGATTCTGCTTTTAAATATCTCAGGCATTCAAAATGCTCTACTGTCTTGGAGTAACAAGATGGTGATAAGAAAGGTAACTTTTGGAAAAGCAGATGTGAACTCCTACTTAGAATAAATGCTGTTGTCATGCCAGGAAAGAGAGAGGATTGGCATGGGAGGCTCTTACTTATGGTGTAACAAGGGAACACATGTGAATTTCGAGAAATAATCCAATGTTTCTTTTCCTAAAGATCTGTTCTAAGTTATTCAGGATAATGGAGGGATAAGTAGAGAGAGGGAAGCAGACAATAAAAAAGCCAAAACTAAAATAGGTATGAATATATCTGAATATATCTATTCCAAAGGGGATAGAAGAGAATGATATGGCCAAGGGAATCTTTTTGGGAAGTCTGATACTCACAGCACCTGTGGAAGTTTTCACCTCTCTCAAAGGTCTTATCCTACCAGGCAAAAGACGCTTAGGGAGGTGCTGCTGCAAAGCCATTGCTCTCAAGCAGCTGTGCTCAGGCAGGACCAGGGCCCACCCAGCGTGGGACTGAGCCCTACCCTTCCCTGCTGGGCGATGAGGACAGAGGTACCAACCACCACACCTCAGCCAGTGTGGTCCTCATGGCCCTGTCTGTGCCTGCACACCTAACAGGGAAATGGGATGGAAAAAAACAATCTTTCCAGCATTAAGCATGAAAAATATTTCAGAGGAGCAGGATAAAAAAAAATAATCTTGGCAGATACTTTCTTACCACTTTTCTTGATTCCTCCTATTTTCTGGTATCCAGGCAGAAATCACTCAGAAGGTAAATAAACAAGTTACTAAATGCCACAAAAGTGGCATTTGCGTGATGTTTTAAATTTTTTTCTTATTGGTTATTCTAATAATAATTCACTTATTAGCAAACATGGAAAATAAATTTGTGTCTATTCTTTTTTATTCTACTTTTTAAGTACTCAAACCCACAGTTGCCAATGTTTGTTAGTGGTAGGGTTACACAATCCACCTCAAGAGGAGGTACAAAATGATTTTGTTCTACTGGAGACAAGGCAAAGCTGTCTGTAGAGCACAGGATGCAGAGAGCCGAATAGAAAAATTTAGGTTGGAAAGGACCTTTAAGATCATTGTGTCCATCCATTAACCATGCACTGCCAAGCCCACCACTAAACCATGCCCCCAAGTGCCACATTTATATGTCTTTTAAATACCTCCAGGGATGGTGATTCCACCACTCCCCTTTCTGCCTGTTCCAGTGCTGGACATTTTTGAAGAATAAATTTTTCCTGTTATCTAATCTAATATCCCCTGATGTAACCTGAGAACATTCTCTCTCACCCTGTTGTTTGTTACTTGGCAGAAGAGACCAACACCCACATCGTTCATCTCCTTATAGGTAAACATGTGAGATGGGTGATTTCTGACTGTACTGGAGACACCTCTCCATGAAAAAATGATCAAGAAAAACTAAACTCAAGTGGACTGATCAATGCCAGGAGAGAAGACTCCTTACAAACAGCCACCCCACTGTCAGCCACGGGAAACGTCCTTAAAAAGTACTTGAGCCCGTAATAGAAAATATTTGCTTGTTTAAGCCTTAGCCACATAGTGGGCAGCTAAAAAAGGTAGAATAGGCTGTTTTTCTTGCATAACTTTTCCCTCATCAGTGAAATAAGTTAATAAATAAAATGCTGTTGTTATTTTTAACTCTTCCCTGCATTTCCACTGCTGTGGGACACCTCTTGGTGATTAGAAATGCCACTAAGCATTCTTCTCAGAGAACGGAGAAGACAAGGTAGAGTTTGCTTCTAGGCTCTAAACCTAAAGGTCAGAATATGAGGAAAACCCATGGAAATGAAGAAGTAGTACCAGGTGCAGGAAATCTTAGAATATAGTTTGCTTGCCTCATATATCACTTCATTGCTACTACAATTTCTGAGCACAAAACTTCAGCTAATAGTTGTTAGACACAATGTACAATGGGAAAAATCCTAGAAAGAAAATACTGGCTCTTGCCTTCTGGCCTGTGTTGATGTGCACAGATTAACCGTTCAGGCTTGAACTGGTTTTCCAGGATACTAGTCTTGGTGTGATCTCCTGATATTGTACTGCAAGTTGCATAAAAACTAAGCTTGTTTTGCAAAGAGATTATAAACACAGTTAGGCTCAGAGCCCTCCTCACTCCTCCTCCCTTGTATTTTTTTTTGCACTGCAAATGTATTTTTTTAATATTCCCAGGTTTCAATGAAAAAAAAAGAAATTTTACATGTCATCACAAGTATAATTCATTACTAATGGCACAAAAATGTTCAATAAATATTATCAAGGCTTTCAAAAACTCATTACAAATTCTTTAAAAATGGAGATAAATTAAAATGTCTGCCAATATGAACAAAAACACTGCCTGTCTGGCCCCCAGTTTGTCTCCTCCTTGAACGTAATCACTGATTCAAATAGATTTTTATCAGTGTGATAGAACTTCAAAGCTTCCAGGAGAAACATGCAATTTGCCAAAACCTTCCCAAAACACGTAGAACGTCCCTGAACACTATCCCTCTTGGTTTCAGGGTGCTCCTATCCCATGTCCAGGTGGAAGATTATTCCCAAACTCCACCCCCAAGCCTGGATCCTAGCCAAGGAAGTTATAAGCAGACACATTTATCTGTGTCGCTTAGAAGCAAGAGGGGAGCTGTCATGATAGTGTAATAGCATCTTTTTACCTTTTATTCAATAGTGATATGGATAGTGTACTTTTTCTTAAATTACACTACGAAGAATTATATGAATACAGTGGCAATTTCTGTTATACTTAAGCAGGCAAATTTCTCTCTACCACATAATTTACAGAACTCAAATTCAATAAAACATTACATGATGGTCCATTACTGTTATCAATTTTGAATAATCCATCTTCATTTTTCATTTTACTGGAAAATAAAGTGTGCCAAAGAAGAAGTGGAAGGAAAAAAAAAAAAGTAATGCCTGAGAAGGTGGCTTGTGTAAACTTAGATTTTGTTTTACAATTACACAGAGCCGTTTAGTGCACCCAAGCAGTCTCCTTCAAAACAGCAATTGCTCAGAATTAGCATGAGCACAGTCCTAAATACACAGAAGTTTTCACATATGAGAAAAGGCATTATACATGAATGAAAGGCAGTACGCCCTGGCAGCTAATATTTTAAACAAGCATGGGGCTCAGGTAGAAAGGAGGGACAGAGAAAAGTGAGAAACACTGAGAAATATTAAAAAATCTTCAGATCAAATGTTGTCATTTGTGGGCAAAAGTATCAAAATTGGGACAAAGCAGCAAAAAGCACTCTTCTTTCTTTCATGAAGATAGAGCCAAGAGCTCACCTCCGTATAACAGCACCTGAGTCCCTGCAGCAAACTTACAGCTGGAATTGTGCACAGAGACAGGCAGCCTCCAGTTCCAGCTCCAAGCACAGCCATGACTGACAGAATTCCTTGCTCACACAGTGCAGGCTCGTCACCCCACCATGCACCAGGCTAAGCTACACCATCGAGCCAAATGTCAGACTGTGGGAACCCAAGCCTCTCGCTTCCTGACTCATCTAACATTTCAAAACACACAACAGAAATGGGAGAGGAGTTTATTTGTTTGTTTAGGGCTCCGAGGGCAGTTCAGCCCAACAAATGTTAATGCTGCACTTCAGCTCTAAGAACAAAACAGAGCAGAGGAGCTCACAGTTTAACTCAACATTTGAAACAGCTGGCAGAGCCTCTCTACTGATGGGGGGCTGTGGTACCACACTTTGGGGGCTATCTCAGTGCATCATCACTGTCACCCCATGGCTCCTTGGGGCCACCCAGGGCAGCAAACTTATCAAAAATACCATTTTATAGCCTGCAAAGCACAAGAAAATACTGAATAAATAAGAAAATACTCTTTCAAGACAGTAGAGGTATCTGCACAGTGCACTGACATTAGCTAAAACAAAATACTACATTTATTAATTTGATGAACTGGCAACTGAAACATAAGCGTCTCAATTTACCAAAATTATCCTGGCAGACTGGTAGTCACCTTTGGACACCTTGCTTGAGGTGAAACTCAGATCTGCCAGCACAAGTACTAACTCAACAAAGTTTTCCACAGTGCACTGAAAGGAGGTGCTAACAGGATTCAACCTGTTTCTTTGCATCCAGTGAGTTGGAATCACAACTGCTGAAGGACAAACAAAACTTCAGATTCTGCTGTACTCTGAAAACTTCCTAGAAGGACCACAGAGAAATTCCTCCTGCCAGAATTGCTTCTGCTCCCTGCAACAGTTGTCCTAATGTGCCTGTATAGATGTGAAGTTTCATTCAAGTTATAGGTATCTGGACCTTGATTAAAGTTTACAAGGCACATTCCTGAGAATTCAGTTTTGAAATTATAATTTGGAACTTAAGGGAAGGGGGGGAAATTATTCAAGAATACAGTAAAATCACTCTCTTAAGGACACTTCTAAGGTGTAGCTAAGGTTTGGGTTTGTTTTTTTTTGCTTTTTAGATAATTAATAATAGTAAAAAAAAGACACTCTAGTTTTCAGAAGTATTTTTGCCAAATCATTGGTTTGTGGAAAGATAGAAATATTTCTAGTAGACATTTTTGTAGCCAAATTAAAAAATCTTGAAAAAAGGATCAAGTATTGAATTACCACACCACACTACACTGGTTGAAAATCCCCACCCCAAAACCACCACCAAATTCTGTATTCATATTGTAGAGCATAAGTCTGAAAAACAAGAGTATCTTCAGCCAATTTCAAAGTCCATTTTATTTCCTAAACATTAAGCTAAATCACTCTTAATTTATAGATCGCTCCCTTCCTTAAATTTTACACTGAATGCAGATCTCTCCCCTCATCTGTGACTGTATCTTGAAACCAGGGTTTTCTTGCACAGAACTCCTAACCAATTTCAGCAAGTTTTTATGCCTTTAGAAACTGATGGCATGATATGGTCCCTGGACACAGCTCAAATATGCTTATGACTGTTTCAAAAATGTCAGTGGTAAGCCTGAGTTAGCTTTCTATCTCAGAAAACAGAACATGAATTTAAACCAGCATTTTCACTTTTCTAGCCAGAAAAAAAAAAAAAAAAAGACTTAGGATATTACATCACTATTAGAAAATAACTCCTCAACAGCATCAGTTATTAAAGTACTATCCTAATTTTATCTCAATGTGAGGTATCCTTAAATAAGCTGTGAGGAATTCAGAAATACAGCAAGCAGAACAAATTTTAATAGTCTTCCTTGTAAGAATTGTTGGTACCTGTGTTTACCATTGGACATTAGCTGTCACAGTGGGTAAAACTAACAGTTTCCAGGTTTGCAAAGGTCAAATGCACCCGCAACAAACTCCTCTGTATTTCAGTGTATTTCATATTTCATATGAAAAGTATGCTGAGATATTTCTTTGCAAAACCGAGGCTGACACTCTCTAGGCTCCTAGTATTTTTCCTTTTTGCCCCCTATGCTTGCCACAAAACATAACAAATACTGCAAAATCTCACCTTGCTAACTGCAAATACTAAATCGGTTAGCCAAAACAATTTATGTGATATAGGGATACCACTCTGTGTTCTTTCATATAGATTTGGTTGAAAATTGCCAAAATACATAGGTGCATTTTATATCTTTTTAGGGAAATTGTTTTCAATGTTCATTTTAGGGTTTCCTCCCAGCTCTGGATCACTCTCAACACATTTTATCAAGCTGGTTAACCATAAAGTCTGGGGAAGAACTGAACTTTAAACAAATAGGTAATAACATTTTTAGAAATAAAAATACATAGTAATACATATTTTAATATCTATTTAGTGCAATAATACTAATATTAAAGTAAAGAATCAGTATTTGCACTATAAATATTGTTCTACCATTGCATTCATCACATTGAAAGAGCATTTTTTCCTACTCTGTCATATAAATTCAATGTCCAGCCAATCATCATTGTATTTCAGGTAACAAATACTGCCTATGCACAAAGGACATGCCAAAAGCTGCCTGCAAAACTAGCTGACACAAACTGACCACTTCAGAGAGGGGAAAGTTTAGATAAAACAATGTGCTTTTAGGCAAACCTGAGAAAGAAGTAAATATAAAATAAACTTCATTTTCTGAATTACTTGCTTGGCTTTTTGTCCAGGTAAGACAGCAACTGCAAACCACTGTAACATGAAGTTACTACTGTTGCTTTAATACTTTAGAGTATTAATAATTAAATTTTTAAACACCGTATTAAACAAGACTCATTCATTTGTAAAACTAACAAGTGACACTGCCTGGACATAACTTAATGTAAATAATCCCTGCATGAGTTCATGTAACCCATAAAATTTGGTATGAAAGGCCCAGATCTCCTCTGCTTCAAAGAGGAAAGACACACACACACAGAGCCCTACAGAGAATTTGCACAATGAGTCTACTTTCTTTTAGCTAAAGGAGGATGTAAAATATTGTAAAGCAATAGTAATTCAGAACAATTATAAATGACATGCTGATTCAAACCTGCTACCAGAGCATTTGAAACAGAATTTTTATTCTCTAAGCTATGCAAGTAGAAACAAAAAGGTTTCAAGAGAAGCTCAAATTATGATCTTTTTTTGTTATATTATAATCTACAATGGGAAAATTGTTCCCTAAGTATGTGTTTTCATTTAAAAATGTGGAACCCAAAGCAAATTTACCTATGTCTTTTTCAAATATTTCCCATTTTACAAAGTCCTATTAAAAATATTTTATTTTGTGTTATAACATACTTCTAAAATTTTGAGATCTTATTATTTGCATCCAATATACTGACATTTCTTCCATAATTTCTGCTTGATTAAATTCCATGCAACATGGCATTAAGTTAAATTCATAGAGCAGAATAAATTATAACAGGGTTAGCTTCTAAAACAGGTGTAAAAAATAACACATTTTAGTGTTACTTATCAGCTTTGCTAGGGCTAGCTTTTTCAGCATTGAAGAGCTGAAGTATATGTTCTGACGTGGACACCGGCAAGCTCAGCAACAAACTACAAAAATACATGAAGAGAGTAGATGATCTAGAGATAAAGCTTTTGATTTTTAATCTTTTCAGAAGCCTGAAAAGATGTTATTATGACTTTCACTGGAAAATAATAAAAATAAATGCAAGTATGGATAAAATCTCCAGTACACCTGTGAAAGAAGACAGGTTGTTTGGTGCGTGGTCAGAGCAGGTACAACTCTACAACACAAAAGGCAATCTATTGGATGACTTTGTGAATGGTTCTCCTTGGAGCTGTTAATCTCCTTTACTGGGAAATTCAGCTATTCATAAACTATCACAACTTGGGAGAGGAACCATGCTTCCTGTTAGAACAGCAGACATTTCCACAAACCAGTCCCTGAGGATTTCAGCACTGTATTAACATGGACAATGATCCTGCAAGGAAGCATGGCTCCTTCAGAGGAGTTAAGTGACAAGGTAAAATTGAGACTAGAAGATGGCAATTACTAATTAGAGAGAGAAAGAAGAGGCTCTTAGACTTTAAAAAAAATATTAGAAAAAAGATGACTGACCTGAGTTCGGTTAAAAGCCACACGTGCAAATACTGCCTGTGAGATTCCTGCTCGTTTCAATTCATCACGGACCCACTGGTAGATTTCGGAAGACACCTCTGTGTTCGTTGAGACCTGCTGCTCCAACGGCTTGTTCATGGATCTACTGACAGGAGGAGGGTGGTTCAAGTACTGTTGGTTTAAGGACTGCTGGGCTAGAAGTCTGTTCACTGCATACTGCTGGTTCAGCAACTGGGCCATTACCAGCTGCTGATTTACCAGCTGAGGGCTAATGGGAGTAGATACAAGTCCAGGGTGCAGGTTTGGAAGCGGGGTCCGAACTGATGGTTGACTACCATGAGAAAGCTGAACAGGAGATGGAGGCTGTTCGGCTGTGTTCCCTGGGACTGGCTGCTGACCGAAGTTGACATGGTTGGCACCTTGCTGGGATAGTTCAGAAAGGCTATCCATCTCAACTACAGCAGAAAAGAAACATTGAAAAGGCCAACATCAGACTGAAAATCACAAACTTGACTGCCCTCACAAGACATGCTAATTAAAATAAAAAAAACAAATGTAAAATGGTGCAATGCAAGCCAACCATGAGTGGTTGCTGCATCCCATGGTGACAGACACAGGGCACTTCAGACAAAGCAGTAACCAGCTAGAGATGGGGCAAAGACAAGAGACAAAACCCCACTCTGTGCTGCAGAGGATGCAGGCAAAACAGCAAGTGCATCTGTGCAAGGGATAAGGAGGGCTGCTGTGGGAAAACATGTCCCAGCCAGAGAGAGAGAAGCCCTCAGTGACTGGTTTTGCTCCTCCCATGAGGTCCTTGCCATGACATCTGCAGTTCCCAGCCACTGGAAATCTGTAACAAGCAGGGTGAGGTGCAGACCTCCCCATGCTCTGCTAATTTCTAGATGCTGCATCAATTGTATGGGACTGCTAGGAACTAGTATAATTTATGTAAATTACACAGATGGGCTGCTTTATCTTGCAACCATGTATGCATGGTTTTTTTCAGTGACTTGCAACATGGTTGAATTTTTTTCTTATATTAACTCATCTGCCTTTGACACACCCTCCTTTTTAAATAACAGCACAGTTTTTTAAACTACAAGAGTTCTTCCAGTTCTCTTCCTGTGCATGATTAAACAGTATAAAATAACTCTAGGTTGATAAAAAGGAGTCTCCTTTTTATCAGCATTTGTAACTTTTTTATTCTAGAGCTTTAGCAGCTCTGATCTGGAAACAGCCTTGAGAAAATAAGCTTCATCTAAAAACCAGAAGTCCAGTATTTTCACAAAAGTGTTGTAGCAATATTTTTTTCTTATAGCAGTAAGGTTGTTTTTTTTTTTAAGTTAGTGTCTGAGCTTGTCACAATAATTATGATCTTCACTAACAGTCATCAGTGCAAAGCCACCCTTTCCTCCATAAGGATCAGAGTTGGATGAAGAAATCGGCACTTGGATTTCCACCTGCATCCCATATCTTATCATGGGCAGAAATTTGATAACTAAAAAACACGACAGTTGCTCTGCAGAGAGTTCTGGCCATAGCCTGGATCAATACCCAAGCAGAGGCCCTGGTACTCCACACAGGTGGCTTTGGGGACAATGCTGCCTCTTCTGCCAGCATTAGTTTACACAAGAATACACAAACATATTTTCTTTTCGCTGGCTTCAATGACTCCAAGTGAATGGAAGATGAATCTGTCTTGGCAGACTGCATAAGTAAAATTTTGCAGGGGTTGTCCCATGCAGGAGTGCTGCTGCAAAGGACGTGGGAGAGGCTGCTGTGGAAAGGTCACTCTCCTCACATGGCCACTCTGCTGCCTCACACATGGACCACCTGAAACCAAGTGAAGGCTTACCACTAAATTTGGTGGTCTCAGAAGAAGGGTTCCGTGTTTCACAGAAGGTACAAAGTAGATTAAGGAAAGAAGCTGCCTTTTTTCACTCAGGGAAAGTAGAGATCAACCCAAGTGAGCCATTCACTTGGAACAGTAATTCAAGCAATTATCACAAAAGTGATGCATTGTCTTCATTACAGCCTTAAGCTATAAAAGGCAAGGAACCCGTTTTGGTAGATGAATGATTTTGCTTCAAATACTGAAAGCTAAGTCAAGCTCAAAATTCAATCCAAATTGAGGTCCTATTTCTCCATTCTATTGAAATCTACGTAGAAATTTTCTGACATAAAGTGTTCAAAATTATGTGAACAGGTTTAAGAAAAATAAAAGGTAACACAGAATTGATAGATTTTTTTCCCCAATACTTTACTTGTGCTTACTACAACAAACAGAATAATTGTCACAATAACTATTAAAATTAATTGAAATTAGGGTCCCAAGTTTAGAGAAAGATATTAATTTAAAAAATTACAGCATTCTTGCTGGAAGGTAGAGATAGCTGTAGAAGTCTGTTTCTTTAAATATACATTAGCCAGAGCGAGAAAAAAATACATACATTAAAAAATCAGTTCGTCACAGTTCCAGGAACAGGTTTTCTAAACAATTATTCTGGGTGGTAGAAGATCTCTAGATTTACAGAATGACAGCTTTACATCTCTGGCAAACCAAGTCAGCTTGGCTGTTTCAATAGCAAATATTTATTTAAATGAATTCTTTCACTATATATGTACTTTCTACATCTAGTCATCAAAAGCATCCTAAACTTATCGTGAAGGGAACTGGCTTCTTATATGACTGTGACAGACCTCAATGTGACACATAATGGTATGTAACCACCATCAAGGCAATTTTTTTTTTTTGCTTACCCATCATATCTTTTGCCTTCTTGAAATGTTTATACCACCTTCCAAATTCCTGACATTTTGCTGCTGAGACATTTGCATAGTAAGTGCTGTTCACAATGGAAGAAATCATACTCTGTGTGAAAAGGGGAGAAGAAAAAAAAAAAAAACTGTAATACAGAGCAGTACAAGTCAAAGCACAAATTATTTCAATTGTTGAACCATTATATTTTTAAAGTTTGAGAACCATATTGCATTTTAAATCCTATCATCCAAAGCCTTTTAAAAAACTCATTAATTGAGCATGAAAACAAATCAAGGTATATAGTAAATGGGAGCAAAAATAGCAGATGTACTAAGGCAAGAACAAAGTTATCGACCAAGAAACATCATGCAATGGGATCGGATCTGGAGAGAAGATGCTAATCCTGACAGTAAATTTGGTTCATCCTATTTCTGCTTTTAAATATGATTGACCCTTCACATAGCAACACAAGCATACAATTCCTACACTGCCTTTACAAATGCAAGCAGTGACCCAAGTTACCCATGTCCAGTTCCTCTGTGCCACTTATCATAGAGTAGACTCCAAAAAAATCTTAGGATAAAACTTAATCTGAACGACTTATGAATAGGATAAAATACAGGGTTTATAGAAGAATAAAATACGTATCTAATAACCCAAAATGAACCCAGCCTTGTTTTTCCTAAACAGGGTATTTTAAGTGATTTGCAAAAACAGGCTTATGAAAAGCTTATTGTCATGTCTAATTCTGTAACTGAATATTAGCTGTAAAATAGACCAAAGGAAGATCGAGATGATTTTTTTCTCAAAGGTTCTCGAGATATCAGATAGCTACAGTGAGAAATTTACCTTCTGCTCAGTTTTGACCAGTTTTAAAATAGTGGAATTTACAATGCATAAAACTTTCAGTTCCAGTACATTCTTTTACAAATCAATTAAGACTAAGCCTTGCAAAATGAGATAATGCTCCAACTTGAAAATTATACTCAGTATATGATGTATGAACAACAAAATTAGCAAATATAATTTTAACAGACTGAACTTTGCCGCCCATTAAATTTCTATGTGGAAAGCAGTTACTTTTGGCTTAACTACAAGAATTGTCCAGTGTATCAAAACAGCAATGACAGTCAAGAAGACAAAGCCTTGATTATTATGTTTCTTCACTATTCAGCATGTAACATTTAGATATATTTGTGCTGTCTTAAGAATCATTTAAAGCATCAACCCTTTGTTACAGAAACTACAATAGCCACTGGAAGGAAGACTCTGGAGGAAAAATGCAACAAATGTTACAAAGGCTAGTTGAGTTTCTGACTAAAATTACCTTCATTATTGATCTTAGTGAAGTTCATTGTAACCATTTTCTAAGGTATTACTCAGTAGCAAGCCATTCGTGGAGGCTCAGCACTGCTAGAGTGAGGCAGCATTATTTACACCAAATGTGGATATCTCCTTGCTCACCAGGGAGATTTTCATGTTTTTTCAAATAACCAAAATTCTTGCCATTTCTTGATACTAATCTGGCATTTCTGAAACTAGCTAAAAGCCTTTTGTCAGTGGTATAAAAGGAGAGTGAAATTTTAATAGACTACCACCAGTCTAGCCTCAATGACCAGAATCAAGCTCAGCTGAACCCAACTTCCACTATAACAGCAGTACACTTAATGTCTAATATGTACAAAATTATCTTTTAAGCTCTTTTATAGATTAAACCATCTTAAACACGGGCACATGATACATAAGCCATGATTTTAAAAGTCCTGTGGATCAGAATTGGCAAATTATATGACTGCACAGGCTACTTGCAGAAACTGCAGATCTGTATGTGCAAAATGCACCTGTCAGAGGCCATCATCCCACACCAGCTCATGCGTATTTTGCAGAAATCATTTAGACTTCAAGTCATGTTTCTCTTATTTTATTTTGCCCCTTTCAGATGGGTTCTTCTCCCCAACTAACTTTTAAGTAAAGAAAACACGTATATTAATTTTAGCAAATTACCTAATATTGAAGATGTTTGTCTAAGATTTCCTAGTGCTCCCTTCCATGTCATTTTATAAAAAACTATACACGAATGACATAGCAGTTTGCAGCACATCCCCTGGTTCTTCAGGAATAAATTTAATGCAGTTACTTTACAACCATATAGGGGACTGGTCTGTTTAAGAAACACTGCTGGGAATTTTAACTTCTCTGACACAATGTGAATTTCAAGCTTTGATGGCTAACACTGTGATGTTAGCCCTGCTCTTCAAAGTAGATTAAAAAAAAAAAAAAAGACAGACATTATAAACACATTTAAAAATGAAAATTATCTTGCATTTTCTTTGAGAACACTTCATGCAAATATTCAAGTGATATTACCTACGCTAAGAATCCTCATCAGGAGGAATCAATGATTTATTTACTAATTGACTGAAGGCAAAATTTTACAAGCCAGATAAAATATTATTACCTTGTTAACTCAGAAAATATCTTGACAACACTGAATTTCATTGTTTCTATGCTTTATTTATTGTCATCAAACGTGCAGTCACATCCGTGCAAAGAGACGTGCTTGGCTATAAAAACTTCCTATGGCTGTAGAATTCCTGTACATTTAAATGCCAATCTACATATATAAGTGTCTGGTATGTTTATGGCCTAAAACTTAGGATTACCCCATGAGTTAGTGGTCTTCAGAGATTCACTATCTAGACTGAAGGCATATTGGTGCTTTTCATATTACCTGGGTCATTACACTTGAGGAGTTCCCCATGTCTTGAATTATCAATAACCAAAATCAAAATTATTATATTGGAAGCACGTCACATTCTGGTACTACTTCACATGTCCTCCTTATCCATGAGACACAGAGGCAGATGCCTTCCACATACAAGGATGACGAATATAAATATATCACACAAATATTTAAATGCATCACATGCATCACTCATAATCAGATTTCTTTTTCACATGTTGCAAAGAAAATTGAGAGAATGCAAAAACTGGTCACAGATACACAATCTTATCTCCTAGTTTATTCATGAAAGTAAGTTGTGAGCCTTCACGATCTCAAATTTCCCTCTTTCCCCTCTCCTGTATCTCCCTCCCCCCAACTACATCACTTGCAGTCATGTTCTGAGAATCGGGAGATCTCATCTGAAATGGTGCCACCTTCACAGAAATCCCACTATTCTGGAATGATACCATCTGCTGCAGCCCAAGTGCTCTTTTTTTAGCCAAATAAGTTAATTATAATTAGGCATCCAACAACTGTGTGAAGGTAGGGGTAGAATTTGTTCCGAGGTTCAGCTGAGGTTCACCCAGCGTAGATTGAACCAAATCCCATTTTCTCTGGAAGATTAAATACCAGAGATTAAATACCAGACACCATCTTTTTCTCAAAGAAGTTGGGGAACTCCCTGGGGAAATATCATAAATCTCAAGCAGGAATCGTTTCATATGCCCATCAAACAAAACCCAATAAAATGGTAGCATCAGACACCTTTTGTTTTGTGCCAGAATCTAATGCAAGGTGCATCCTGCAAGATACGGGAAGGACTCGAGCCTTTGATGCTGGCTCGTTGCTGCAGCCACCGCTGCAGGTGCTTCAAGGGAGGCATTTCTGAGTCATTGCCTCTAACACTGCTCTTCAACCAGGTGAAGTGTTGCTCGATCATCGCTAAAAGTATACTGTTGTCCTTTTTGCAAAACAACAAAAACAATGTTAATCAGGTTAATTCAATCATCTAAACCAAAACTGTTCATGCTTTTCTGCCAAATCAACCAACCACAGCAAAATCTGTTATCAGTGATTGCTCAGCTTCCAGTCAAAAAAGCTTTTAACCCCCACAGTCCCAAAACTTCCCCAAAATAACCTTAAAATTGTTTTTATATGGGCAGAATAAGGTTGTTTTCATGCCTCATGAAGGGGTACTTGGGCTGCAGTATTTACACAGAGCAAATACATGCTTACAGACTTAGTCGAGAGTAACAGACACAGCAGCCTCCTAGAACAACTCGGCTGAATTAGATATCAGGGATTCCTTTGCAAATTAAACATTTTTCTCAAAAGAAGCACTGTAACCAAAACTTATTTAGGCCTTCCAGGTTGTTTAACTAGAAAAAAAAATCTGAGCTTTTTTGCAACTCATTCATTGGTGTTTAAAGCTTCAAGCCTGCTCAGTGGAAGGGGCAAGGGCTGCAACAACTTATTTACACAATTATCTAAATACGATTAAACAGCTGATGGACAAATATTAAACTGGAAAATGTATAGTCATTTCAGCTTAATGTAATCCCCTTTCTGTAAACACCCAAGATGATTTTTTTTCAACCAGAACAGTCCTGACATCTCATAAGCCTAAGGGTGAATAGCAAGAGATTGTTTTTGATAGTTATAAATATTCAAAAGACATGCAGACCATCTGCTTTCATAATACAGGTAAAGCAAGACTGAAATGGTGACTGCTGTATAAAAATGGTTCTTTTAACAAAGTCTTCCTCTCCTCGAAAACTATAAAGACAGATGTCAAAAACTGTTTACACAGGGTAATCAGGAGCGTGCAAAATGTAATATTCCTTTTACACACAGTGCTTGCTAAAGAGATTTTTTTTTCTTTTTCTTCCCATCTGTGTGTTGCAACACATTTCTACAAGTTAAAAACATTTTTTCAAACAGAGATCTCATGAATACCCAAAAACATGCTATCTGGTTTCTGAATGCTAATTAATTTCAACTAAGGAATCTGATTTTTTTTCTGTAGAAAGGAATGCATGCTTTTGAAATGGAGTACTTCAACAATGACAGACACTGAAAACAGAACACCCCACAAGTTTAATTTTGCACTAGTTTGACACTGGCTATTTTCACAACTGTTTTACATTCAAACCTGCATCTGCTAAATCTGGCTATAAGACAGGCAGCAACTATGCTCTCACTTTTCAAATGAGATTTTATTTATGTTTTACTATTTATCAAGTTTTTCAGTATAAAGCCTTGTAACAACATAATGGCTTTGTGAAGAGATAAGTAGAAGATACTTCATCATATAAGCAGAGTATGAACAGTGCTGCCCATAAACCCTACAGTCAATTTTCAGAGCTGAAACACTAATCTTGACAGTACCCTTTTAATGTATTATATTAATGGTACAGAGGCGTTAAGCACCTTTTTTATAATTCTCAATAAAATGAACATTTACTGAACAATCTGTCAAACCACTGGCTTCATTTTTTAAAGCCAAACTTTTAAGGCTTTATTCTATTTTGTCTCCCATAAATCCTGTGCTTTACATCCCTAGACATCAGCAGGGAAGCATGTTCCAATGCTGCAAACTTAACATGGCTTTAAAAAAAAGAAAAGGAAAAGAGAAAAGCTATGAGCCTTTGTCCCTAGACTTAGTTTGAATAGTGATAAAGTTGCAGAACAGAACTTAAAGATTTGGGGGCAGATGGAGGGGGGGATCTTTTCATAAAGGACAGAGGAACTTTGTTTCCCCTATTCTAGCCACTATCAGTGGCTTTTGTTAGCATGAAAATAGTAAGCATCAGTTCTAACAGAAGCCAAACTCTTACGAGTGCTTATTTCTCAGGAGGCTCCACGTTAACAGTTTTCAAACGAGAAGAGAACATTCAAGCCCCAACCAGATAACACAAGATTATCCTCAAATCAAAAGATTTTAGCCTGCCTGAGCCTATGCCAGCCCACGTACTGCAAAAACCCAACCAGGGCAAAATGTCATTCCTAGTGCTCTGGCATGGCAGAGAAATATCATCTGCCATTCTGAATAAAAGCAGACCAAATATATCCAGCCACTAGTGTTTTTTTGGGCAAGAAATCCTGACATGGACAGTTAAACTGCGTATGAAGAATTATGTTAAATTCCTTGGTCCATTAGCTTGAACTATAGCAAATAATGCAACGGAATTTGTTGTCATATGCCCTATAAACATGTAGGATCAGGGAAAAACCCACAGATGGACAAAGAAGAAAAAAACTTTTGTTTGTGCCTTTGGCATTGCACTTGGATGGCTATCTGACCTCCATACTGTTGCCAGGGTCAGAAGAATAAGGATCCACATGGCAAATGCTGGTCGTATAAGTTAAAACTGAATAAAAGGCAGATTTACAGTGATGGCACAAGCTTTTCTTCAAATACATTAGTATGCCTTTCCTCCTTTCTCCTATCCTTGAAAAACTGAAATTATCTCCTCCTCCTTTTCTGTCATACGTTGTCTTTAAGTATTATAAATGTATGTATTAATGTAAACATAGAGTTACATTGGTATAAGGAGGGAAGATATAAAACTAAAAGAACCCAAATTATACATACATATATACGCATATATTTATATATGGATAGAAATATACCCACACATGGGAAGATTTTGAAAATCAGAAATGAGGATTCAGCATCTGAAGGAACTGATCCTTGCACTATTTTTACCATTCTGTAATGTAAATTCCCAGTTGCTGCATGACAGAGCAGCATTCTCCCAATGTTTTCCGAGCATCTCCCACTGATGGATATAAATAAAGCTCAAATAAAAAGCTGCTTCCCAAGATACTACTCTTATATCTACAAAGGTTAAAAGCTTAAAAGAGATAAAGATAGGTAGGTGGGAAATGTTAATTCAGATTTGAAGAACTTCATAACTGCGTTACAAGCTTCATGGCACAGTGCCTTAGACTAAAAAAAAAGAAAAAAAAAGAAAGAAAATGAAGTCACAACCTCAACCTATAAAAGATAAGGAGACATAACGCATTTTTGTCTTCCTTGTCAGATGTCCAACACAAATCTTTTCAAGAATCCCGATTTTACTGCACACAATTTGTAAATGGCAGACACTTAGTAGTAAAAGTCCTGGCTAAACCCTTCCTAAAAACAACTTGGATAAAATATAGAATGCAAAACAACCAGTACTAAATAAGTTAATTCTTGGTTTACTTCACAGAATGAAAATGAAATTGAGGGGTGAGTTAATACTCACCCTAAGTTATTACCCTAAGATTCTGATTATGCAAGTGCCTTTGCCAGCAGAGCTCTGAAATTTGAGAGTTCCACGGGTAAGAAATGTGCTATCCATTTCAGCCAGGAATCCATTTGAAAGAGCTGTTATGAAATTAATAGATTGCTTTAAACTTCTCTATCAGCTTGAGCTGGGGATGCATGTTTTTAGGAGCTCTCCTCACTGTTATCCACCACAACCCTATCTTGGGGTGTACAGGCAGAATTCCTGCTGGATGAAGACAAACCCAGGAGTCATGGTCCAACCCAGGCTGCACTTTAAGTCCATCAAATCTGAATTAAGCTACTCCAGGGTAAAATCCATCCCTCTGTACCAGTTCCATGTGGTGACAGACTCAGCCTCTCTCCAGAAGGCTGCTGTTCCTACACTGGGCTATTTTACTACATGCAGCCTGTGCACCTGCATTCACCTCTTCTTGGGATGCAATGAATGGGACTAGGGGAAACTAGAAACCAAGAAGGCAATCTGAATAATCCAAGATACAAACCAGAGTTTCTGGTATGGGAATAAAGAGGTAGGTGGGGCCTTGAAGATCTCACAGACTGGTTTGGTGAAAATATGAGACGCCTTCAGCATTCCTCTCTGGTGGATTGCTTTTCTTTTGAACCACTCTGTTCCAGCCAGGTCAGAGTGCTTCTGCCTTGTTTTCTATCTGGGATGCTTGTCCTAAAGGATATGCTTTCAAACACTAGCCTGACACAAATGCTTTGTGTGATACAAGACATTTTAGACCTATTAATGCATTAAACTCAGCTTTGTGTATGCTAAAATTTTCTACAAAACTGCAGGATATACATTCTCCTGATAGAGATGTTGATAATTGCTCTGTCTTTACTGAGCCACAATATTTGCTTTAATTTCAGTTTTTGTCCAGTATTACCCATCACGTTAAGAAAGATTTCCTTGCTGGGAAATAGGACATGATTTTCAGCAAGTCTCTTCTCGGATTCCACTGTTCTGCTAAGCAAAGCATCAGATGTCTGGCATGAAGTTGAGCCCTAAGGCACAATGTCCAGACAAGAAGTCATCAGACTCAGTAGCACTAACAGTTGTCTTGCTGAATTTCTTTTGGTGTTAAGGATAAGCCTTTCCTTTGATCTCTTTTCCATTTTCCACATAAGTTTTTGCTGATTTTTAAAGTCAAAAGAGGCCATTTTGGAATCTACATAAAATGAGACTCTAGAACTTCATCCAGCAATTTCCAAGTTCAGCCAAGTTACCAGCAGCTCAGCTGAAGAAATCATCAAGTATTTATCTAAAGACTTCTTGTGCTGGATCTTTCACCACATCCATTGTAATCTCTTTCTGAAACCTTTAAATGCACCTTTTATGTCCCTTTCTTCTTTTTTTTAAATGTATGACTAGCTTTTTGAATTTCATTGATTTCTGCTCCTAGTAAATGCATTTTTCATGCCTCTGATAGGTTGCTTAAATACCCCTCTAGTGCCAAATGTAATATCCCTTCTCTATCCTTTGTTTAAATGTTTAAGTCTGTTTTACTGTTTCAAGTCACATGCCTCTTTATGAACCACATGTACATCTGATTATTCTTAATCGTATAGACACAAATTCTTAAAGAGATGCACTGCTAAAAACACATGAACACAGTTCTTTCTGTATGGAGAAAAACATAAAAATTTGTCAGGAGAAAAGTAATTATGAAATTCACTATGGATTCTTAATTTTTGCTATGTAAAATTGTAAAAGTGACACTGCAAGCAGCTGTGTTAGCCAAGGTACTAGTTTTGCCTCTCTGTTGCTATCTTTCACTAGCAAGAGTTTGTGAAAAGTATAAATGCTCTGAAGAATTCATAAAAATATCCAAGATTCAATGAAGGTATCTCAAAAGAGAAATGTTCCAGCTAGCTTTCCATGAGGAATATGTATGTGCACTTTAGGGTTGTATTTACTAAATTTTTCTTGAGTAGTCATTGCATTAAAATATATAAATTAAAAAAAAAAAAATTAGCTGAATTAAACTTAGCACACAAAGATCCTCCTTACAAGAAGCGCAGAGTAAGGAACACCTTTAGAAGCTTGGGGATGTGCGAGCTGGAACATATATCTTGGTGGAATTTTATTGTGATATATATATATATGTACAAATATAAACACACACGCAATCCTTAAAATTCTAAGAAAATCCCAATATACTGATTCAAATACAAACACCCTAGGTAAACTTATGGAGCTGAAATCTTCCCTCTGGCTCTAATAAGGCCATTGATACCAATGTCCTTTGCATGTGTCTCAGTTTTTCGTCATGACAAAACCCATCCTTCTCCCTGACAGTTTACTGTAAATTATCAAATCCCTTGGAACAGTGGCACAGCCAGGCCTACTTTCCTCTCTTCTGGTGCAAGCTTATAGAAGAAATGCAGTTCTGAGTGCAGGAAATCTTAGTATTTAGAAAACAAAATAAAAATAAATGAGATGGGTATATGAGGAGAACGCTTCATCCTTTCCCACCTCTGAGGAACAGAACTTTTCCCTTTGAGCAGTTTATTCCACAGCTTTGAGTGAGACACATCTGAGATTGCTACTGTCCTGAAAAACCTGTCCTCTGATCACTGCTGCAAGGCACCAGTGGAATCTGATACCATTTGTGCTGCTCTTAAGGAAGTGTCCAAGGAAAGAGAGACAAAGCTCACCCTCGCCTTCGGGTTCTCCTACCATGGTTCTTGGCTATAAAAAGGAAGAACCTAATTACTAATTTAAAAAGAAAAACATGGTGATGGTGGGGGAGCAAGCTCTCAGAGTTCTGCTCAGTCTGAGAAACTCATATCTTTTCTTCCAAGTTATGATTATAGCAAAGGTATGCAATGAGTCCAGTCTGACAAGGTGAGAGTTTCATGTCTCTGAGCACTGCCTCTCAACAAGTGGGTCCTGTTTGCTTTTGCTCCTGCCAGGTAAAAATTATTACGAATGCAAGCAGTTTTCCCCTGGCGCATCTTTATGCCTACACCCCTGCGTCCCCTAACACAGATGTACCTCAGCTTCAAATCTGCTGACAGTGACGCTACAGCACCTACAGAATTTGCTCAGCTTTTGGGTAGGTTTTATAACCACGCTGATCCCTGTGCCTCCCACCACTGCTAGTAATAACTGAACCAGTCAGAGAAGGTCTGTGCAAACCAGTCACAGCAGTGATTAAGATGCAGACATACGTATCTCCTCGCCCTTTAAATAGAAGGCTTAATTGGCGATGTGGATAGCAGCTTTCTAATGGACAGAAATTAAACTGCGTTTAATTCCTGAGGAGACACTTCCAATGCACAGGGTTTACCACACATTTGGAGTGGGGAGAGAGGGGGGAAGGAAGGAGTCGCATGCACAACTCTCTCTACCTCTGACAATCACTGAAGAAAAGCAACATGAGGACCAGAATGGCATAAGTGTGGCAGGTGTGAATTGACCTGCACTGGCAAAGCTGCGAGCTGGGAAACTTGCAAATCACATGATTGTGCAATACTTGGCTCCAGTCAGTGCTAT